>JAWDEX010161936.1:0-18251 GCA_035221805.1 Trichilia hirta | reverse complement strand
GACAAGTTACAGGCATTCATTGCCATGACAGACCTAACGTAAAAGAGTGGTAAAAAGTGGTGAAAAGACTGACTCAACCACCATACCTACTATTGTCTAATTAAACTCCCGTTCTCCGATGCTCATACGTGTAGGAACTCTATAAAAAGTGTAGGTTGTACATGTTGCGGGATTCGATTTTTCTCTCCTTAGATTGGTCGTTAATCCTCTCCTAATTTGGGAGCTTTTAGAGAGGAAACATACTATTCTCACGAACTTTTTTCGAGCCTAGCCACTCGGGTTGGTAAAACACTTGAACACTCGTAATCCATCTTTTATTTGACTCTATACCATTTTACTGACTTGAGCGTCAGAGTTTATTCGCCGATAAGCCGATTTCACTTCTAGCTCGTTTTTCTGTGATTTCAACTAGTCCCCGAGAAGTTTTTACAACAACTACAATAGTAAATCTGTGTGATGTAATAGATCTTCCGTCGCTGGAGAATTTGGGCATTAACAATAACATTGTATAATTATCACCTATTTCGTATTTTTACAAAAATAAATAAAAATAACAGTAAAAAAAAAGAATAATTTAAATAAATATACGATAATATATATTTTTATTCCGTCAATTTGTATAAAATGAATTTGTACAAGGATTTGTATCTTTAAGGATATTCTTAAATATAATGAACCAAATATCATATTAGACTTTTTTTTTATTGGTTAATAAGTCTACATTACAGGTCTCACGTATTGATTTTTAAACAAAATTATTCATTAATACTCTAGATACAAATTATTTGTATAAATTAATGTGATACATTAAATCTATTGATTTTCTTAAAAATAAAATTGCATTAAATTTATATTTTTGTTTAATTAATCCTCACATGTTACATTAATTTATGTACAATAATTAGTATAAAAAAAATTTATTTGATTTTCTAGCTCAATTAAAAAATTATTTTAAAGTTTTGAGAAAAAGACTTGTAATTTGATGATGGTCGATGTGTTTAATTTTATTATATATTTTTACATTTTTGAATTTTTTATTACAGTTTATAACTCTTTCATTGTAATTGTTAAATTATAAAAATATAATAAAAAATTAAAAATTATAACTAAAAATTTGTGAAAGTTGTAATTACAATCTGAAGTGCCTTAGCCCCGCATATGGACAACAAATCTTATTGATTATATAGTGTCCATATAGATCTATGACATTTTTGATATAAAAAATTATTTTTTTACTTGTTTATGGGTAATTTTGCAAAAGAGTTAAAAATTATAATAAAAAATTTAGAAGGTTGGAGAGTATAATAATTACAAATTACCTCACCCTTTTTTACTTAATTAAAAGTGTTTGAATTAATTCATTAATTATATATAATCAAAAACATCATTAAATATAATCCACCAGATGTCATGTTCTATTTTTATAGTTTTTTGAGTAAATAAATCTGAGTTGGAGGCTTCGTGCATTGACATTTTGAAAAAAGTTTTGGTCTCCATAGATTTTTCAAAAATTCACTTTTAAAAATTTTGATATTAAATACTTCTTTTCATTCAAGGAAGTTTATCATGCTACGGATTTTTTATTATAAATTTCCATGTATTAAAATATAAAAAAAATTATAATAAAATAATTGATTTTTACAATAAAAATATTAAAAATTGTAACAGCAAATTTGTATAACAAATTATAACCAAAAAAATAATACTACGGTAAAACTTATGGATCCTTAGGCCTTTCTTTGATTACTTGTCACATATATAAAAGATAATTAAATAATTTAGGTAAATACAAAATTATAATAATTTTTTAAAAATAATATACGTCTCGTAAATATATTTTAAAAGATAATATTAAAAATATAAATTATATATCTTTATTAACCAAAAATATTATAGCATGCCAATTTAATATAGAGACTTTTTAAGATACAAATTTTTTGCACAAATTCTTATGTATATATATATTGACGACATAATCGTATTAATTATTCTTTGGTTCGTAAAATTTAATTTTGATAATTATAGTAATTTTATGTTTTTAATAATTAATAATAATATATTATATTCGTAGCATCAAGCAATTAACATATTTGTCATAAAAAAGATCTTAAACACACTCGTTTCACACGGGATTGAGTGGGTCAAAATACGTGATGCATTTGCATTTGCAATTGTTGATTCCATGTAAACGAATACATATAAGACTTTCCCGTGTCTTATGCAATAGATCTCAAAGACAACAATTTCCATGGTGAAATCTCATCAAATTGGGGAAAATGCTCAAATTAAGCACTTTCTATTTTTTCAACGAATGATATTACCGGGAGTAAACCGTTTGAAATTGGAAACTCGTCCCAACTACAATATGTACTTGATTTTTCATTAAATCATATAGTTGGTTCGCTCGCTGAGCTTGAGTACCTTGGCTTAGATTGAACGACTCCATTTCAAAAAAATTTAGGCTAGCCTACCTGATGAAATTGAATTGTATAAAATATAAGGTAGAATTTAATTACAGTAAATAATAATATTATTATATTAAAAAAATTGACAAGATATCAATCAAAATCAATTCCTAATTCTTATTCTTCTAATCTAATTCGGAAAATAGAGAAATTAAAAATTTGTTTGATTCGAATCAGAGGGTTTGTAGTGAAAATGATTTACAGAGTTTGTCTCTCTTTTTCTGCGTCCGAACGGAACAAATCTGTCCCATAAAATGCTAAGAAAATGGAGCAAAATTGATTTTTTGAAAAATAATAATAATGATAATAATAAAATCAGACTTCTTCACCAAAAACAAGAGTCAGAAATCTCGCGTGGAAAGCGCCGTTAAAACTGCAATGGAGCTGCGTTCGCACTGGAATTTAATCACTCTCTTTCAGAATTTGTACGAAAGGAAGAACGAAACGGAAAACAAACAATGAAACAAACCCTAATTGAAATCTCCGTAGCAACGTCGTCGTCTACTATAATAAGAGGTCTCAATGTTCAGCCCCGGTTTATGGAACGAAGGGCGCCATCCATTTTATGGCCGAGGTGATCTTGGCTTCTGCTGAATTACACTAATCAGCGTTTTTGTTCGTTTAGCATTATCAAAACGGCGACGCACTCTTCTTTGTATTTTCAATTTTTTGCAGACATTTAGAAAATTGGATAATTTAACCAAATTTAAAAGTGTCAATAGTTTTTCTACCAACACTATATCCTTTATTTTTATTTTTTTAATTCAACTATTATCTTTACTCTTTCTTCTTCAGACTTTTAAGCTCCGACTATAATACACTACAAATCTTTCTAAAACTAAAAATTTAAAATTCAACTCTTTCAACTATGAAGTAAGTGGTCTTCCAATAAATTATTGAGTTTCAAAAATATATAGATAAGGTGAGATGGTGAAAAAATTGACAAAGAGGATGGAGAAAGAGAGGGTAATTTATATTAAAATTTTTAATAAATTATAAAATATTTAAATTTAAAATCTAAATTTTATTCAACATGGATATTAAAATAAGAAATTTTAATTACTAAAATTATTTTTTTTTAGTATTTAAAATTTTTTTCTTCATTATTGCAATTAATTGGTTAGTCCAATTGATGATAATTTGTCTAGTAATTACTTCAAAATTTGCAATTAATAGGGTTAAATTAATTTTGAGGACATAATTTAACTTAAACATTTTCTTTGGTGAGACAATTTTTTTTTAATTTAATATAGCCATTTTCAAAATACCTCTTGTTAATTAAAAAAATTTGAAAGTAATATTAAAAATATTATTTTGGCTATTGTTTCTATTTTTGGTTGTTAAAAAATTATAAAAATTTTAAAATTGTAGTATGTTTTGAATTTAGCGCTCTTAAACAAAAATTTAATAAGAAAATAAATTTATTACCCAAAAAAATTGAGAATTAAAAAAAAAAAAAAAAGGGTTGATGATACGGTAGGGCTTACAAGTCACAAACCCAAACTGAAGCCCTAAATGATATTTATAAATGATTGCAAAAAAGTCCCTTTTCTACTAAATAACTAAAACAGAAAATGCCAATATGTGAAATAAATTCAATAATTGGGATATATTGTAATTAAGTAAATATAATGGGATGAATATTGCAAATCTGATTGTTATTTAAATCAACGATGAGTAGGGTTTTGTGTCTCCCAGCAATCGAGCAAAAGCGAGAAGGTCGCCCCATCTCAGGTTTCTCTCTCCTCTCTTATCCTTCGTTCTTCATTTGCGTTAATATGTATGTTTGGCTTCCGAGAAAGTGAAGATCTAAATCTCTTTCTAAATTATTTTGAGAATTTGTTAGTTTACCGTACATTTTCTTGGTAACGAAACAGAAAAGAATATCGTTACAAGTAATTATATTATCTTCTAAAGTGATATTCTTTCAGATATTGGAAAATTTGTGTTTTTATATGTTTTGTTCTTCTGATTCTAATACGAATCGGTTGGTTATTTATATTTTTGGCTCGAAATATAGACTTTTATTTGAAATAATGCCTGTCATTTAAAAATTCATTTTCTCGGAAACCAAACAGGAACGAAGACTATGACAAGCTGTATGATATTATTTTCTAACTGATATTCTTTTAGATATTTGAAAGTTAGTGATTTAATATATTTTCTTATTCTGATGATATACGAATCTGTTGGATTTAATTATTTTTCGTTCTTATTTGAAATAATGCTTGTATTTTACTACTGTAATGAAAAATATGGATTTCTTGGTTGAATGCGAAGTACTTGTTAAACAATTCTACAATTTTTTGTTTGTTTTGATCTAATGTTTATTATTGTATGGTATTTTTTTTTTTTTTTTTGGGTAGAGAGGAGGAGAATGTCTCACAGGAAGTTTGAGCACCCAAGGCATGGTTCCCTTGGATTTCTCCCAAGGAAGCGTGCCTCTCGTCACAGAGGAAAGGGTAGAAAATTCTTACTTGTTATGTTAATCATGTTGGATATGGTATATTTAATTGGTTTGTTTATGTAGATTGTGTATTTTGTTTGTCTAACCAGTTCAGTGCATTTTGGATTTCGGATCTGTGCAGTCAAGGCTTTTCCCAAGGATGATCCAAGCAAGCCTTGCAAGCTCACTGCCTTTTTGGGTTACAAGGCTGGAATGACCCACATTGTCAGGGAGGTCGAGAAACCTGGATCTAGTAAGTCTATTGCATTGTTGATTAAGTTATTCTTTATTGGCTAGTACTGCAAGTTGAGATATTTGTTGGCAGATTGAATGGATAAGATTATAAAATTTTCTTGGTGTTAGATAACGTCAATATAATTAATTCATAGATAAAATTTGAATAGTGGGATGTTGAAAATTGTACACAGTTATTGCACTAACCTGCTATTATTCCACCTAATAGGATGTGTATTAAGTTAAATGGAGTTTCTATCATCTTGATTAGAGAATCAAATATGAAACTTCATATACCTTAAGGTTCATTTTGTTATCACTGTGTATAATTTTTTGCTAATTTATCTCGTCTGTAGATATTTCTTCTACTCTGCAATGGCTCTGTTCCTACTGATATTGTCACTTTATTTTGTTTCAACTATGTTAGTTTCAAAACATTTAATTGTTAATTAACATTGTTTTTTCCTCACATCAGAGCTTCACAAGAAGGAGACTTGTGAGGCTGTTACCATTGTTGAAACTCCTCCCATGGTTGTGGTTGGAGTTGTGGGCTATGTGAAGACACCACGTGGCCTGCGCTCATTGAACACTGTTTGGGCTCAGCATCTTAGTGAGGAGGTTAGGAGAAGGTTCTACAAGAACTGGTGCAAGTCCAAGAAGAAGGCTTTCACAAAATACTCAAAGCAGTATGAGACAGATGAGGGCAAGAGAAGTATCCATGCTCAGCTGGAGAAGATGAAGAAATATGCAACTGTTGTTCGCGTTCTGGCTCACACTCAGGTAATAAACCTCAATTGGCTAACTTTGTGCTCTTGGGGTATTGTATTCAATAATGTTGCTGCATTTCTGACAATTTTTCATAATCTTGCTGGAATACTAATAAATTGTGCTTAAACTTGCGTCAATTTTGTTTGAGTGATGTAGTTGTGTCGAATAAGCCAATTAATTAAAAGGCAAAGGGAAGATACAAGCACTTGTATGAATACTGGAACAAAAAATATCATAACCTATCATGATCTTTAATTTGATTAATCATTCACATTTTTATATATTGACCATCTAATGATGTTGTATAATAAAGCATCATTCTGATGCTCATGTTTATTTTTTTATTGATTTGTATCAACTTGGACTAAACGTGAATTCTTTTATTAATGTGTTATAGATTAGGAAAATGAAGGGTTTGAAACAGAAGAAAGCACACCTGATGGAGATCCAGGTCAATGGTGGCACTATTGCTCAAAAAGTAGACTATGCCTATAGCTTCTTTGAAAAAACAATACCCATTGATGCTGTTTTCCAGAAGGATGAGATGATTGACATTATTGGTGTTACAAAAGGTAAGGGTTATGAAGGTGTTGTCACCCGATGGGGTGTCACCCGTCTTCCTCGTAAGACTCACAGGGGTTTGCGTAAGGTGGCTTGTATTGGTGCCTGGCATCCTGCTAGGGTTTCATTCACAGTTGCTAGGGCTGGTCAGAATGGATATCACCACCGCACTGAAATGAACAAGAAGATTTACAGGCTCGGCAAGGCTGGGAAGGAGTCCCACACTGCTATTACTGAATATGACAGGTTAGTTTCATTTCTGATAAAATTTGAAGATCCCTTAATTATTTATCAATGCTTGATCTGGTTATTGGGTTGCTTGCATTTTAATGACTCAGGACCGATAAGGACATTACTCCAATGGGTGGCTTCCCTCACTATGGTATTGTAAAAGATGATTATCTGATGATCAAGGGATGCTGTGTTGGACCAAAGAAGAGGGTGGTCACACTTCGTCAGTCGCTACTCAAGCAGACATCCCGTGTGGCTCTTGAGGAAATCAAACTGAAGTTCATTGACACCTCTTCCAAGTTTGGCCATGGCCGCTTCCAATCAACACAGGAGAAACAGAAGTTCTATGGACGTGTGAAAGCCTAATATTTCAATGGATTCAGAAATTTTTTGGCCGTCGTAGGTAAAAACTAGGTGATTCAGGCTTTTATGCACTTATCCTGGGACAGTTTTCAGTCTTGCAACTTTAATTGATTTTTCTTTTTCTTTTTCTTTTTCTTTTATAATGGATTTGAAGCTATATTGAGCGTTATTTCAATTAGGAGATATTTAAATTTTGAATTATTATACTGCTGCAAATCTAGAAGATGGTTTGTTTTATAGTCGAGGGTCGTTTGATAGATTTTATCCCCAAATACATTTTAAAGTGTTCGTTTTACAAGGAGTTTCGGGTCAAATTTGTGACAGTAGGTTTATTTTCTTTTTGTTTTGGTGAATTACGACCAGAATTGAGGTTTGGTAATTTGTTCGAGATATTATCATAAGCTATTTTTTGGTTGATTTGAAATTGTTAATAAAATTTATTATATTTTATTGAAAATGTCAAATAAATTTTATTGTAATTAAATTAGAAGTGTTAAATGGATTTATAATATTTATGATAAGAAACGGAGTGTTCATATCTTATTTAAAAAGAACGAGAACAATCATATAGAAATTAAGAAACAAAGGATATATATTAATGTTTTTGATAGTTTTTATTAAGTTATTTATTAACTTTTGGCATAAAAAAATTTCTGCTAAGGTATTAATTGCAAGGTAAGTATAGAATTTACGAAATTGTATAATCAATTATGTGAATAAGAATATTGTTAGATTTACATATTCGAGGATAAATGAGAATAATATTAATGATATAAATATTTTGTAAAAGTTGATGTGGTATGATACGACGAAGTTGATTATTATATAATTTATGTAATTTATTTTTATTAATTATTATTATCTTATTACCCAGATTTATATAAAATATTTGCATTTTTAATATTATTTTTTAAAATAAAAAGGTAATGCTAAATATGTTAAATATTTTAAAATAATATATTATTTTTATTAAATAGTTAAATATAATGAATAATTATAAAAGTTACAAAAATATCAATGAAATATTTATAAATTATTTGAGATAAAAATTTAAAACGCGTAAAATTATTAAAATTAAAATTATCCTGGATATATTGTAAATTTATTAAGTAACTATTACAATTCTTAGCAGCCAAAAATTATTTTGAGAGTTCAATTGATTTAACAGATAAAAATTTAATATTAAATATTTAAATAATAACTTTAAGTTTAGTTGGTTTAATTAAATAAAAACTTCATATCAAAATTAAAAAAATATTATAATAGTCATTTTTAGTGAGATTTAATTATTTTTATTTAATATTTTATATTTAAAATTTTTAGTTTAAGGTATTCCTTTCGGTATAACTTGAGCGGTGAAATTGATATTTTATTTTATAACATATCCAAATTTAAATAATAATAAAACAATAAAATTGATATTTTATAGATAATAAGCTATTACATCTAAACTGTGATAACTCACAGGCCATCTCAGTGCAATATTAAGCAAGCGAAATTACTTAAGAATGCCGGCTGAAGTCCCTAAGCAAGAAAGTCAAAATGCGGAAAAGCCAGAACCCCAAATTCCTTCCTTCCTACCCATCTCATAGACTTCTTCAAAATGACAAGAATATTAACTTATTCTTCACGCTTGTTTTATCTTATCAAATCAATGAACCTTCACCCATATGACAAAATTTTTTTACATGCAACAAAAAAATTTTACAACATATTCTTGCCTTGAACCTTCCCGCAAATTACACGGCTTCTAGAGTCAACCTTTAACATTAAAGTCAAGTCAACTGAGAAAATGATCTATGGGATAACTTGCCTGATAATTAATCTTAATCATCAGCTCTATTTATTAGCACACAAAGAACCAAAAATTTTAAGGCTAAGGAATAACGAATAAGTTTTCTTTTGCTGTAACAAAATCCTGGAGACAACTATGAAGAAAAGCATTCAGAAGTATAATTCTGAAGCTAGTTCCAGTTTCAGTATTTCCAAGATGGGTTTCGTTTGCCATTATCAGTTGAACAAGAGATCATCTCAGTTTAGTTTCATGCATATTAATAAAAGAGATGTCATCACCATCAATCATCAGTTGAGTTTCTGTGCTGAAAATCATGCTCGGATTGTTGCATCGAGCAATGGATTGCTACTTCTCTTGACTGGTAGGAAGAAGAAAGAGTGGATATATCATGTGTTCAATCCACAGACCAGGGAGATCTTCACTCTTCCTCGGCCTTGCATAACAGGGAGCGTTCTCCGTTCTGGTTTGGCTGTTTTCGATGAGGGGAAGAATTACCAAGTTGTGGTTCTGCACTTTTCTGCTGGTTTAGAGCTTGAGATTTTCACTTCTGAAACTGGGAAATGGAAAAGACTGAAACTCATCAACCTGTTCTTTCCTCTTTCGGTGAAAGATATGTTTCCGGAGCTCACTGCTTTGCCTCTGTTCTCAAACGGCGCAATCCATTGGGAAATTCTTGGTCACTTGCTGATCTATAATGTTTGGAATAATCACTGTAAACTGATCAAACTGCCTTATGTTGCTGAGAAATGGTGTTGGAAATCGAAAATGAGTTTTCGGGGATCTTTGTGGGAATCTGAAGGTCGAGTTCACTACTGTTATGCTGATCATGTGGGAGTTCTTGTGTGGTATCTTCTCAACGAACAAGATCTCAATTATTACTCGAGGTACAACATTGATTGCGAAAACTTCAGTTGGGCATTAGCAGATAGTCTTGATCAGGAAACCTTGAGAAAGAAGAAACCGGAAGTTTTCAATTGGAGAGAGTGGAAGCCTGAGTGTCTAACTCCCTTTGCTTACAATGACAATTCTCAGACCATGTACATGCAAGTTCTGGGAATTGTCATTTCGTACAGCACGAAGACGGGAAGTCTGGAGGAAGTTTGCTCTTTCAAGTTTTCGAGCAAAGATTTTGATCGCTGCTCATTGTTCCCATTTGTGTATGGTAATGGACAGTACAGCTTCCAAGACGCGGATGAAACTTCGGAAGAGAAGACAGTAGTTCAATTGCCCATAAGAGGAGTTGTGAGCTCCTTATCTTTCTAGCTTAGAATACTTAAAAAAGCTTTTGCTTTGCTAATCCAGTCCTTATCTTTTGTTTCTGGTTTGTGAATTACAATTGAGCCATGTACTATATGACAAGTATGTAATACAAAATTTTGATCTCGCCATTTTTACTAGAAATCAACTCTAGCAATATACTTTTGGTTATTGTGTTGTATCAGACAAAGATACAATATCTGTAAGACCAAGCCGATCCTAGCCCATTTACTAATCATGCTAAAAATTGAAACACTAACCCCGACACGATGATTAAATGTGTCATATCCGTGTCATCTATTTGACAATCGTGTCATTATTTAATAAACTTGAACCTGTAATCTCTTATTAGTTACGCAAGTCGTGTTAATGATTTCTACATAAGGTGGTATACGTTCTTCGGCACTGAGGGCATCCCCCATAAGCGGGGTGTTTCTTGGTGTACAATTTTTTAGACGAAAAATCAAGCACTAACATCAAAAGTTAAGTAATTTCCCGAAGTTTCCAACAACATTTAAGAAGTCAAGAGTAAAGAAATAAAAGAATCTACTGCTCTATTATTTCCCATATGAAAAACAAGTTTATAATGTTCAAGATTTTCTCAGGTAAGTAATATAAATAAAATGGGTCACTACTTTCCAACTACAAAAAGCACGGCTATCACATACAATGAAAGATAGCTCCCTATAACTATAGTTCCTAAAAATTTCATGACTGAAAGTTCATCCTAGAATGATAAGACAATCAGCAGAGCAGGCATTTTCTGTAACCTAAACCAAATTCTATACCTCAAGTCTAGATCTCAGGCCATTGGCTGAATCGGCCCATCAGATCTGAAACCCTAACCAAGTCCACGAACTCTGAACCTGCCTCGTCCGCGCCCTTGCCCTGTAGCTTCCAAATAATTTAAACGCAGAAGGAGTAGAAGCTAATGATTCACATATATAAATGCATCTGATCAAATCCCAAATACAAATTGAATCACAACCAGAACATCCATAAAACACTAAGTAACAGAACCATCAATCACAGCCCCCAAATGCCCAAATATAGTAATGAACTTTACTTTCAAAACTTCAACTGAGTTCCAACTTTTGGTATATGTATTGAGTGAATATGAGAAAATAAATTTATGGTAACATAAAAATGAAAGCTTACCATGGCCTCGAGCAGGAGTAACACCTCTCCCGTAGTCATTGTAACCAACTGGTTCGTGCTGCGTATGCCCACCACCATAGCCTCTTCCACGTCCTCGAAAAGTGCGAGCTCTTCCACGGCCCTGACCTCTGCCACCATACCTATGCCTACCATCTCCATTGTACTCTGCCACTCCGTTATTATTGTTCACTATCACAAAAGGGCCAAATAATCACAGTTATTGTTTCATATCGAAGTGAAGTATAATCTCATAAATAGCAAAATAAGTAGATGCCAGTTGGCCAAAATTGCAGAATGGGAAAAAAGTGATGCAACAAAAAATTCAAATAAGGTACTTCTATTACAAGCTCAGGGTTAACTTTTTTGGCAAATTACCAGTGTTATTGATTACTTGCAGACTTAATTACAGTCAACATGGGATTCACATGGTACAAACAAAATATTATACTTTAAATCAATGCTAAGAAGCAAAAAATGAACGAGAATATTAACGACTAAACCACCAAAATGAACAACAGAGAAAATGTCTGAACACAGACAAGTGATTAAAGAATATGGTCTCCAACAGACAAACATATAGCTTCTCCTATATTTTTCCATACATTCTATAAATAGAATCCCTTCACAATAAAAATTTGAGGACAATCTTCTTCCCCCCTCAGCCCTCAACACACCACACTCACAAGAGAGAAAGAGAGAGAGAACATACATTACGTTGAATCTTATAATTTCTTCTAGTATTAAAAACTCCCAATAACACACTGTTAATTTAGAACACCTTAATTCAGTGTACGTGTTAGATAAGAAACACAATTTTGGTAGTCATCCTCCAGAGTGGTATAATAGGATATTGGTCTTATTTACTAGACCTGAGGATGGCATAGAGAATCCCCATACACCTTTCAAAACCAATTATGGTCTGAATGAAACAAGGCCAGAAACAGAAAAGCCCATGGACTACCGATATATTTGTCATGGGCAACAATTTGTAAATCACTGAATACCCCTGCCCCCAAAACCAATTTATTGCAGCAGATTTGTGTGTTGTTTACCTATACTTCCACCCCTTCCTTGACCTCCCTGTCCTCCTCGCATGTTCTGAATGCCCTCTACATCCACAAAAGGAAAGTCATATTTATCAATAACATAAAAGGTTTAAATCAGAAACCAACAATCAATGCTTTTACCTCCATCATTATCATTTTCAATCAACGGTTTCACTTGATTAGATGGAATAGGCGGTTGATACCTGCAAGAGTAATAAAAAACCTCAATGAATTTAAAATAAAAATCACTAGGGATTTGTGACCAGTAAAATATACATAAAATTACTATCCATAAAGTTGCATCCCTTAGTAAGGGACTTTACTAAAGAGTGTAAGTTTAGCAATTTGAATAACAAAAGTGACCAAAGAAGCACATTACTATTGCTGGTTCACATCATAAAAGTTAATTAAAAAAATCCTTTTGCACAAAGTTGCACTCAAAGAAGCCCAATAAGATCAAAAGAATAGGTTTGATCATGTTGGAGACCTAGCATGCGGGTGATTACCGTCTGTCAACTGATCTTGCATATCAAATCCACATTCTACAACCATTTATTTGTTCAAACGTAAAAGAAACAACTTAAAGATATAAGTACTCCTACAGATACCTCAAGCAACTCACATGTACAGAAAAAAGAGATAGAAGCAATACATATATCTCAGGCATGTACACGAGTTTATTCATTCACATAGTGAGAGATTGAAATGTATGACATTCACATATTATCCCATCGAGTGATCCTTGTCAGAAGAAAGAATATGGAATGTGTTTGAGATTCAATTCTAATTCCAACATACCCTGAGGAGGATGTGTCCATTTCATTCTTGGACAAAGTAATCGTTATCACAGATACGTGCCGGGTAGTTTCCAGGCTGCACTAGGAAGAAATACATAACCAGAATATCCATCAAACAACACCATGCTGTATAGCTAATTCAAGCATAGTAACAAAAACCAAAACTCTTACGGAAGCAGGCCCTCTTCTAATGGCTCCCACATGTCGGTTATATCAGTAGAACCTATTGCCGTGTTCTGATGAATACCCACAATCCTTCTCTGAAATTGGAAACAAACTATGATGAGTTAAGGGAAATAAACAAATAAAAGGCAAAACAAAACTACAAACTGTACCAGAAAAGTGTTAGAGTGGGAAAGGCACATTAAAAATTACTGGTTACTGACCTTAATTAATTCAGCAATCATCACTGTTTTGTTTATGGCTCTCCCCATGGCTTTGAGAGAAATTTCTTTAGAACCCTTCTCCTGTTAAAAAATGAAATAAAAGAATAAGTCAACAGATGAAAAAAATATAATCACTTTCTTCAACTTTAATACAAATTACAGAGTAAAATGAAATATATCTCTAGAGGCTAAACCAAACCAAATCAAACCAACCCAAATGATTCTCTATTGCTTAAATTCACTTCCCACCAAGAAAAATTACCAAAAAAGCCCCATTTCTTCAAATAAATCATATTATAACATATCCCGTTGTTATCACTTAGAACGCACAAAAAGGAAAAATTTAGTCAATTACCTGAAGAAGAGTGGTTGCGTAAGTAATGTAGTTCCTCATTCTTCCTTGAGTCGTAATACGAATCTCATTCTCGTTAATCGGAGTTTCTGCTTTCAGCTTCTCTACTCTGTGGTACCTATCCATCTCTTCAAATTTCATGCAATACTGACACAGAAAAGCAACAGGTTTCTATTTTTATGGTTCAAACTAGTAGATCTGAAAGCTAATTTGAATCAGAAATACAGACTCAAAGCTAGGGTTTCTCAGTTGCGGTACCGTTCTTCGTTTGACCGCTTTGCGGAAAAACCCTATATGTCCACTCCAGCTGAAATTTCAAAAATTTTAGTGAGAAAACAAAATTAAAAAGACAAAGGAAAAATAACATATTCACCCTCACAATATAATAATAAATAATATTTTTCCCATATATTTTAAAACTTAAAGTTTACACCTCTTCTATCAATTTCTCTATTTACTTAAATCTTTTTGTAGGATTTAAATCTTGTTATATTACTAAAATAAATTTTGTTATTTATGACATTAAATTCATAATATAAAATTTAAAAAAACATATTTACCCATAAAATATGAAAAATAATTTGTTCTATTATATTTCAAATTTTATTATTTACATCTTTTTTTTATTTAGCTAAGTCTTTATTATTTATAAAATTAAATTTTAACAATAATATTTAATAAATTATCATTTAAATTTTTTGTTTATAAATTATTTTAATAGTCAAATTTAATTAAAGATAATTTTAATAATATATTGATAAAATATTAAATTTAAATTTAAATTTTAATATAAAAATGAATTCAAATAATTCTGTTATAACAAATAAATTGAAGGAAAATGTGTAAATATAATTTTTAGTGACAAAAAAGTATGTAAATATTAGTTCTAAAATTAAAAGAGTAAATATATTATTTTTGTTATATTTAGTGGTGAATATGCAATGTTTTCAAAATATAAAAATAACAATAATAAAAGGAGAAATTAAAAAAATTTAATGAGATCGTAGCGGCGCGAGGCCGCCTAATCAAACTGATGGTGATGGCGTGGCAATTGTAGTTGTACTTTAGGATTTTTCGGGCCCACTTACATGCATACGTACGACACGTACGAATACAAGATGATATCCTAGCTAAACTTAGCCCTAGGGTTGTTTACAGTGATTGAGGGATTGACACGTAGCATTTCTCTAAGGCAGAAGGAAGCGTCGTCGTTTGATGAATGTTGTGATTTATAGTCGATAGTACAAGGGATTATAAAAATTTATATGGAAAATTTTGAGATAAAATTTGTTCTGTTCATATAATTTTGTTATTTTATTAACATAAAAAAATTTAATACGTATTTTTGAGATACTTATTGTCTAACAATACAAATCAATTCAAAGTTGTTTTATTTAAAAAAGAAAAAATTAAAGTTGTTGGATAGATAGATCCAATTCAATTTGATAGATAGACAGATAAATAGAGAGAGGTGGTTAAGATAAAAACCCTAATATGGAGAGATAAATAGAGAGAGGGAGTTAAGATAAGAGCCCTAATAAGTTTTTATCAAAATTTTATATTATTTTTAAATTGTTGAATTAGCTTTTAAAATAATTAAAATTTTATTCTATATGTATTAATTACATCATATTAATTATATATATTATTTTTTTAAAAATTTCATGCATTTAAATCTCATTAGGGGCATAAAAACTAACCTACATTTTAAATTGAATTCAAACCAAATAGTTCGATTTAGGTTGAATTTAAGATTTTATTTGAATTAGATTAGATCAAAATTCTTCAATCCAAATTTATTATGGGTTAGATTGGATTGAGATTCTTCAATCTTAATAATATAATATCAACTATATACTATTAGTAATTTAGTATAATTTGATTATAATCTAACTAAAGAATATTTAAAAAAAATGAAAAAATGCATAATTATTTATATTACCTTAAAAATCATTTTTTTTATTTTTCTAAAATAATTAACTATCAACCGTTGGCAACAATCAACTTGAGCCCTTGATTTTTCACGACCCAATCTTTAGAGTCAACAAACTGACAATTGTTATGAATTCTCAAAATGCATCTTATTAACTTATAATACATCTTAAGAACATGTAAGGCACTTTAAACTAAATTTAATATAAATCCAATTTTATTAAAATCAACATATCATGATTTTCAAATACAAATAAAAAATCATCCTTCGGTATCAAACCAAAAATTTGGATATATTTTAACTTACTACAAACTCAACCTGGTAAAATAATTAAAATTTTTCA
Organism: Trichilia hirta; assembly: GCA_035221805.1. Taxonomy (NCBI): domain Eukaryota; kingdom Viridiplantae; phylum Streptophyta; class Magnoliopsida; order Sapindales; family Meliaceae; genus Trichilia; species Trichilia hirta. The sequence goes on along the minus strand of JAWDEX010161936.1, from coordinate 2,116 downwards.
ATGCAAGTTTTTCTTGGTGGACCAATATGCATAAATGAGTTGAATACCTGATATTTGCACATGCGACTCCTTTTGAGCCTGCCCACACCTTATATACAACCTATGTGTTTTCTTGAAAAGTGAGAAAGTAGGGTGATATTCAACAATACTTAGTGAATGAACAATATATGCATAAATATATATAACATGCTCACCCATTTTCATACAAGTTGGGTATTATCATATCTAAATCAAATAGGTTTATCTATATTAACTTGCATCACTTTAAACATGTACGATCTACATTATATATATCTTATATACACCAAGCAACTCATGATATTAATTTCTTTGGGCCTATTAGATCCAACCATCCTTACTTTTGGATTGTATGTCCAATCCTCACCTTTGAATTTGTTGGATTTTACCTGTTACTATTTTAGACTACATGGTAAATCCTCACCCTCAATGGTCTTGTTGGATTTTAGCGCAACTATTTCAGGCTATATGATAGATCTTCACAATCAATATATTATCACATAATCATTGGCATACAATGCCATCAAAATTAGTCTATTGATATACATATCATGCTAGGTCAGAAGGCCATACCAATCATTTGTAACACATATAACATTGGCACATACGACCAACCCAAAATCAATATATAAAGATATCATATTGGCATTCAAGGCTATCGTAAGTTTTATATACAATTATATACCAGTGGCGCACAAGGCCATTTTAATTAATTCATAGATATTTACCATTTCATATAGTATGCATACAATTCATTTATCAATAACTATTTTAAATTATTCAAATCAATAAAATAAAGTTAACTCACAGTATTGAAGTGGGAATCACTTCCTCGATATGCTTCTTAGAAATGGGTTACTCTATTCAAGTTCCTTGTGTTTGTACATTTGTAAATAAGGTTCAAAAATCTTTTCTTACATCAAAATACATGTTATGAAATATATAATGCACATGAACACTACAATATCTATCTCAACAATCATTATTGCCTATTAAATACTTGATTATCCAGTCTCTCCCCCTCTCTACAAAACCAACTTTATGGCTACATTCATTTCCACTCCAAAATGATTTATTCCTTCCTTTCTTAGTACCATAAACATAAATTCATTCAATTTATCAATCTAAATGATAAATTAAATTATGCCCGATTTTTAAGTTTAATGAATAGTAAATCATAGATATTCTTTCTTTAATTCATGTTTTAATAAGAGGTAAACTTAGTTTTACACTTATCTAAGATTGCAAATGTTGATTAAGTCCCATTTTGCGTGATTTCATTCAATGTTTATTGTTCACCAAAAATCCTTTCTTTTCATTTCTCTTAAATTTATAGGTAAAATTCTAATCAAACTAGGTACCCAATTGGTGGTGTTGATTTCTAAAGCAAATCAAGAAAAAACTAAAGAGATTGATGGTGATTTGAATGAAAAAAGATTTAGATTTGAGAATAGGGAGAAAACAAGAAAAATAAGAAAGGAGAGAAATGGGTAAGAGTGACTCCTATGCATATATATAGGTAGCCATAAAATTACCAAAATATACCTCAATAAATCTCATCAAATTTGCCTAGATGTATAAAAGTATCGATACTCTTTCAAAAAGTATCGATACTTACCTTCAATGTATCGATACTTTCATTAAAGATCGATCTTCTCACTCTTAGGGATTGATACTTTTTCATTGCTTATCAAAATCAAGTTGTAACTTATTTAATTCGTATCTTATGGTTCAGAAAACATCACATAACCCAAAATATATCAATAGAAAGCTTTTTTCGAGTTACATAACAAGAAAATAAGATATTAGCTAATTAGAATCAATTTTGGAGCCAAAATTTTAATTCTTTCTTGCTATTGGACCATTCATTATTACATACTTCCTCCTTAAACATTAGTCTTAAATGTCTATTTTTATAACTTGTGAACTACATGTTGTCATAACCCAATTTTGTCCTCTGTAATTTTGTTTATACTTATATTATTTGTTACAGATTTTTACTTTTGTAAAAATTTTATCTTAGGTAATATCTCTTATACTTTATCTTTTTATATTAAGTTATTAAGAGTAATAGTTGATGTTAAACTATGTTAGATTT
>JAWDEX010161926.1:0-18259 GCA_035221805.1 Trichilia hirta | reverse complement strand
AAACAGAAGCAAATAACAAGACCTTATTATAAATTTAAAACATATAATAATATTATTAGGATGCGTCTCAAGGATCACGAGGAGAAGAAATGACCCCTTACTCAGCCATCCATACAAAATTACAATACAAAAAATATACTTTAAACACCTAATAATACCTATAAATCTAACGTAGTTTAACATCAACTATTGCTCTTAATAGCTTAATATGAAAAGATAAAGGATAAGAGATATTACCTGAGATAAAATTTTCAAAAAATAAAAATCTGCAACAAACAAAATTATAGAGGACAAAATTGGGTTATGACAGTCGCTAAAAGATGGCTCTAGCATTCTTTAAATCGAAGGGCATTTTACGATAGTAATATAACCCATAATCTATAATAAAGGCAGTTTTTCCTTCATCTGCTAGGTGTGTTACTATTTAATTATAACTAAAAAATACATTCATAAAATTCAACAACTTATGTCCCACTGTAGAGTCCATTAGTCAATTTATTTGCGATAATGGAAAATTGTCTTTCAGGTAGGCCTTACTCAAATCGATAAAGTTTATACACATCCTCTATTTTTTTATTTAGTTTCTTTACTATAATCACATTGGTCACCCAATCAGGATACTGAAGCTCTCTAATGAAGCCAACTTTCAATAGCTTATCTACCTCAGCTCATATGATTTTCTTTCTTTTTTGGTTGAACACATACCCTTTTTACCTCACAGAACTTGATGTTGGGTTAATTGTTAACTTATGTGGAATGATTCTTATTGTAATAAAGGCACTCTCTAAGTCATTATACCTCTTTGTCATGCAACTACATCCTAATTTGCATAATTTTTTGCAAGTTAATATGATTTATGACCATATCTTCCAATTCTTTTACGAGCTTTGCAGTAGTTTCCTCTTTAGAGCAAATCTTCACCTCTATCTTTCTAACTACCTCGATTTATTGTTAAGTCCTTATCTGATGGATAGGAGTTTTCATGATCTCTTGAATGTTTATAAAGGTAATGCACTGACCTTGAAAAAGTGGCAAAATAAGAATGTACTTTTTTTTTACTCCCTCGCACGATATGGATTTCGTTGCTAACTGTAAACTTCTTCTTCAAGTAATATATGCACTCTATAACTTTTGTTGTTCGAAGAAATGGTCGACCCAGGATCATCAAATATGGCGTCTGTAAATTTACCACTTGAAATTTGATTATAGTAATTTTTTGGTAAAGTTTGTCGCTCATAGTTATGGGCAGAAAAATAACATCCAAAAGTAGAATGCATGACTCTCCAAAACTATGTAGGGCCAATTCCAAATTTCTCAACTTTAGATCTCTAATACCCGAGGAATTTAGTGTGTCCTTGAAGATGATGTCAGTTGAACTACCTATATCAATGAATATTCTATTCACTAACTTGTTTTTCATACTCATCGTTATGACAAAAGCATCATTGTAAAGATACTGTATCCCAACCTCATCTATATCGATATATATGATTAAAATCGAGGCAATCTTTGATCTTTTCTTTTGACTGATATTCATGATGTAAAAGTCATTCACAAAACCAAAAAAGAATATTTTAAACAATTTCTTTCAAGATCGATTGGAATTTTCTGACAAAGTTGGTCTATCTGATATTACTATAATTTTTTGTTTTTTATCGAGCATTCTAATAAAGCCAAGGTTTCATTCTCCTACGTTAACCACCAAATAGTCCAAGTAATGGTTCTTCACTAAGAGTTCGATCTGCTCTTTCAGATAAAGTGAGTTATTAGTATTATGGTCGTAACACCTATAATATTTGTGAAATTGATAATTGACTTACTTTACATTTTTTAATTTTATATGAGTCAGTTCTATCAAGTAGAGGTCATTATTTTTAATGTAACAAAGCACTTGTGAAAGAAAAACTTTCATGGGGTAAAATTTTTACCCTGTAGGTGAGCTACCCCTTTTAGTTCTTCTTTCATGTTAGACCTCCTAACAACTCTATCCTTTTAATCATGTCAAGATGGTATGTCACCCTCCTATTCTTTCTTTAAGTTTCTGTGCTTTTTATTGCTTAGCCCTTGTCTTAACTCGAGTGCTCTCTCTTACAATAATGGTCGGGTCATCCTTTTCTCTTACCTTCATAATATTACCTGATCTTTAACTTTTATTTCATTAAATAACTCTTTATAGGCAGCCTTATAAGTAGTCATAAACCACTTGTTTATTGCGTAACACCCTCTTTTTAAGACAAAGCCCTCTCTATAACCCTTCTAACACCAAGAGGTAGTGAAAAGTCCCTAGATCAATCACTTCTCATAGAATCTCTTAACAAAATTGCTAAAATTTTCATTGGGACCTTGCCAAATAAAGAGGAGGGAGCTCGTGTTATAAGCAGTTTAGATGACACCTCAAAATTCATCCCAAAATGCCTGACTCAGTTATCTAAAAGTGCCAATAGTTTCTTGGAGTAAACTCTTGAACTACCTTTAAGCTTGCCCTTCAAGGATTAAAAAAAAAAAAGATAACACATTTGATACTCCATAAATGCCTGTACCAATATTATTTCTCTGAAAATGTTGAGGTGTAGTGTAAGGTCGATCTTGTCAATGTATGGTGTAATTTAAGGCATTTTAAACTTTTAGAAAATTGTCAACTCTAGTATACTTTTAGTGGATGGGGAGTTACTATATTTATCAACCCAAAGTCATCACCTAAGTTTTGAGTCTAATCTAAATTCGTACCTACTCTGACTTTCTCTAATATCATCTAGACATAAGCTTCTAAAGCTTGTTAGTCATTTGTCTGTGGCACGATTAGGCGGACATTTTAGTCTCAGGACCTGATTTTATTAAGTTGGAATCTCAAATTTACGGTAGGTCATCTTGGTCTAACTTCTACTCGTGCATTTATTATGGGAATGTAAAGAGTATCGAACATTCTCTGCTTGAGAAGATTAAATATCTAAATTAAAACACTACGATTTCTCATTCTGAGACTTCCTTGTGATCGAACAACTTTTTCTTTTCCCTTTTAGGTAGCAGTAAGATGAGCATTTTCAGCTGTAAGGGCGGCTATAGGTCCTCTGAGCTTTATCTCACCTTTGGATTAGGTATGGCTCTTTGTCACATCTAGGGCTTCTGGCATTCACTGACATACCTGTTCATCGTACTATTTTTGCAGCAATTTCCTCAACTCTACAGTTTCTTTTCAGCTACTTAGTTCTCTATTCTAATTCGGTTTTCTTTTCTTTTTTCGCTTGCCTATTTTTGTACTTCTCTGACTCGTTGCCAATCACAAAAACTCACACTCTTCAATCCTCACAATTGCCCTACTTATTAGTGGTGCGATAGTATAATCCTACAACTCATTTTTGTTAAAGGGTTTTATTGCATGTCTTTTATTGACTGGCCGAATGGGGTCCCTATCTTTTTCTATCAGTAATCTTCGAAAGTAATGGTTGTGATTGTTTTTAGCCATTTTTACTGTAATTTCTATAAAAAAAATTTCTTTAAGCTGATTAGAGGCTTTTTATGCATTTTTTCACAGACGGCATCAACTGTTGATTTCTAAATTTTTTTAGAAAAAAAAAACTAGTGCACCATACAAAATTCATTTCTTAATAATTTGTTAGAGCTCCTTAGTCTGCTTTGGGTCGAGAATTATGTTTCTGATGGGTGTTGTTACTTAAAAGGTAAAATAAAAAAGTTAAGAGTAAAATCGACTTTTTAGATATAAACTCTGATACTTAAATCAGGTACAGGGTCAAAAAGATGAAAAAAAGAAATGATACAGCAAAAATAAAACAGATTAGAGTGTTTAGCTATTTGGTATCGATGCGAAGAAGTGAGCTAGGTAATTTCTCTTAGAATCGTAAGATCCTTCTTCAGGGTTATGAATCTCGTATTTATAGTGACTTTGGCACTTATGATTATCGGAAAATGGGAGTTGAATTTGACAATAGGCAACATATTTTAATGGCCATCAGATCATTTTACAATCATGGCCTACTGATATAAGATGGCGCAATAAATGCCTGTCATATAATTAGTGTGGCATATTAAATCTTTAATGTGATGAAATATTTTGATAAATTTTAGAAAGTAGATATTATTCGTCTCATTGAATTTTCCGTTTTTTATAGTAGAGAGTTAGGGTCTGTTTAAGATTCCCGATCCTAAATGGACTTGAGAGTAGACTTATAATAACAGATCGCCAGAATCCGATCCAGTAGCCAATCTCGCCTCTCCTTGTACCGTGGCCGTAAGGGGTGATCTCAAGAAAATCCAACAGCAGTCAAGTTCTCATGATTCTTCCTGTTTACAAACTCCATGCTACGATGATTCTTTTTGTCTTGCCACAGGTATGGCTAAATGCAAGGATTCCAATTAAGAAATTGATTTTAGATGCTAGTATTGAATACGAAGTCCTGTCAGTATCCTTTGTTTCTAAAATCAATTAAGAAACTGATTTTAGATGCTGGTATTTAATACAAGGTCCTGTAAGTATGTTTTGAATTCTGCGATTGGGTATATGATTGAATATTGAAATATTTTAAAGATGATGACCTCGATCAATTTGACACAAGTTATGTTGCTAAATTAAATTGATCGGGAGAGCTGTCATGATTCTTCCTGTTTACAGAGACCATGGTCTGTGATTCTGTTGTCCGACACAGGTATGGCAAAATGCAAGGATTTCAATTAAAGAAATTGTTCATTAGGTCCTTTGTCTCCCTGTTTCTCTATGTATTGCTCCTGGGTTTTAAAGAAGTCATCGGAAACATCAACTTAAGCAATTTTCTCCAAATTTGAGTTGCAATTCATAGCTTTTCAGCTTTCCTACCAAAGAAAAAGACGGAAACAAAATTTGGTTCGCATAGTCGTTCTGGCAGTCGGCCTTCAAGATCTCACCCTGTAACAGAGAATTTGAACAGGTTAAAGGCCTCAGAAATTGCATCGACAACATCAACATGCTAAAAATTTGACATGATCGAAGATTTGTTCGTGTGTGTTGATGATATGCTTAGTGGGCATTGGTCCAACAAGCTCTTGCCAATTATCGGCATGACAAATACGTCGAAAATTTGTTGGATGAGTCTCTCAGAGTGTTGGATGTTTGTGGCTCCAGCAAAGATATCATATCACAAATGAAGGAATCCGTACAAAATTTTGAATCATCTGTTGGAAGGAAAAGTGGAGAATCTGTACTTGCTAATCAAATTGGAAACTATATGAACTACAGGAAGAACATCAGTAAGCAGGTTTGCAAGATTGTCAGGGATTTGAAGGAAACAGAGAAGAAAAGCAGCCCAGAACTTCTTAATAAGGACAGCGATCTTCTGGAGGTTGTTAGCATTGTAAGAGAAATTCAAAATATTACCCTCTCAGTTTTCGAGTCCGTCCTTTCAACAATTTCTCGATCAGGGACAAGGTCAAAAACAGGTAGTTGGTTTTCTGTTTCAAATATGATCCGATCAAAACATGTGGCATGCCAAGCAAAAGCAGAAGTCGTAACTTTGAATTCCATGTACAACCAGAAACCGAGTAAAAGCATGAGTTTTGAGCAAATGCAGACTTTTCTGAAGCCCCTGGAAGCATTAGAATTATGCATCCAGGACTTGGAAGATGGATTGGAGAAGAAAATTTATAGGCGTCTTGTTAAAACCAGAGTCTCCTTTCTGAATATTCTTAGTCATTAGTCTTTGTATAAATCTAATAGTTCCCAATGGCATTCCAGTTTTTATAAGGTACGCCATGAATTTTTCCTGTAAATAATTGTCAATGAATACAAAAATTACGTTGTAAATTATAGATTCTTATTCCATTATGTTTATAGCGCGAATGGGCCCCACCTTGCAAAGAGTTTAATGGGCTGACAGAAACACAGCCCATATCTAGAAATAGCTTAACCCCACAAAGGCCTGAATTTCGTGGTCCGAGGAACCTTGATTCTCCTTCCCACCAAGTGTTTCTGACATGATAGAAGTAGATTTCATCGTCAATGCACGAGAAGAGTTTATGTTTACCATAACGCCTTTGACCATTATTGTTATTTTGTATAATGACAGAGGACAAGATACAATTATCAGTACTGTTAAATAATGAAATTCTTTAAATGATTTGTGTCGTTATCATTTAGACGTGGCACATGATCAATGGGACCATTCCATCCGAAACTGCTCAGAGGATTGCTGAATTCCCAACCATACAAATCTAACCTCTTGGTTTTGAAATTTCAGCCTCGTGGGGGGTGTTTATGGACCAATTTGTTCATAATATGAGGCCATTTTTGTACAGTAAGGCCCACGTTGGACCATAGGAGATTGCTCAAATTTCAAAAAGTTGCATATAATGACCTTTCAGGGAAGTAAAATGAAAACCTGACAGCTGTATTTGCATGGCCATCTCCTCAGCCATTATGAGTACGTCAAAAAAGTTAATTAAATTACAAAAAATGTAATAAACTTGTGGGCACAGGAAGCCCGTGGCAATAAAATGTAAACGGGACCGCTTGGCATCGAGCCTTATTACAGGACCCAAACTTGTGAAACCCTTTGCCCATGTCAAAACACCAATTTGTTACTTAGAATAAAACAACTAATCTCTAGTGTTTGATTGAGACTGGTTTTTGACTTGCATTCTCTTTGTCTGAAACTTCAATTTCTTTTACATTTTTTTTTTTTTGGGCATCAAGCTAGCTAGCCCACTTATTTTTGGATCCCATGTGTATTTTCCTTCAAACTTAAAGAAATCTCGTTACACGTACATTAGATTGCAAGTAGTAAATAGCGATGTTACTCCTAACAACTAACAAGCGCGATGGGTACACGATATCTCTTTGCTCCGTAGCATATAACGTATAAATCACTATTTTTTTTGAATTCCATTCTTTGTCCTAAATATTAATGATATAAAAGATACGGAAAATTTTATATAAACCAATATAAACTTTGTTTGGTGGTGTGATAAGATAGTTTTTGAGTTACAATTGTTGTAAGAAATACCAAATATTAATATAAAAATTTGTAAATCTCATTAAAAATTAATATTATTGAACACTTACAATTTTAATATTAAAATAAAACACAACAAATACAGTAATTTTAAATAAAGTCATAAAATTAACTTTTAATTATTTTATAATAATTTTTAACTTAATTTTATTGTATTTATTATACTTTTTATGTTAAAAATTATAATAAAATAGTTATAAATTTAAAAAAAAATGGTTGAAAAGCAATTATAAAAAAAAAAATAGCGTAACCCTTACATGATACGGTAAACTTTGCACATGAAGATGGATATCCACAACATGGATAAGAACGAAGTGAAGTGGTACCAAATTTGGTACGGATGCAAGAGGCACTTCGTGTGAGTTATGGTAATGTAGACCTTTCCTACAATAATAATCAAACTGCATAGTCTTTCCCAATCCCAAAACAAAGGGAATGGAATAAACACTCAAATCCAAGTCTAACCAAAACTACAGAACTTTCATTGTTGATTTTTCTTAAATATTTCAGTGCATTTAACAAATTCTGAGTTATATCAGTATTCTTTTACTAAATATGTATTAGTGATGTCATAGTTTTCAGGTTTTGTTATAATATTAATACATGAGGTGTACTATTACTAAAAGAAAGTACAATAGAGGTGGCCTTTGGTGGTTTACTAAGCCGCCATGATTAAACCAGCTCTTTTCAGGCCACACATTATTTCCTGTCAGTATTCTCGCTCTTCATATATATCTAACTTAAAGCCGCTCGTGGAAAGATACAAGGCATACACAACAGTCAGCAACAATTTGTGTGCATAAAGATACATTTGATTAATGGGTACATAAAAAAAATAAAGCAGTTGATTCTCATTGGAGTATCCATTCAAAAGGATCAAGGAAAGGTTTTATGGGCCCAATTTATTTTGATGGCTATTGAGCGACTATTGCTCATAATGTGATTTATACCAGGTAACAGTCGAGCAGCAGTTGCTGAAGCAGGCATGCGAGGGAGAATAAAATGCTGCTGCTAGTTTTTGTTTTTCATACATGTTTTTTCCCGGACTTTAAAGATTGTATTAGAATGAATATGGAAAATTAACCGACAAATTTTCTATGCATAAAATAGTTAAAAGTTTCTCCCCTTGTTTAGATCAATATTTACAGACTTGAAAAGAAAAGGAGAAAACCCTGGTTAGATTGCTTCAAAAACTGAAACATACGAAAGACTAAGAGCAAATTAGTTATTGCTTGTGATAGTTCTAACGAGCAATCTCCGTCTTCAAATATGTATTGAGCTCCACCTGTTCGGCTTCCCATTTTGCCTTCGCAACAACTCCATCGTGCAAGGGCACGTACTCCTAATTAAACGACAAAAAGAGAAAGAAAAACGGTCAAAAGAAAGCAATTAAAACCAAAAATGAGCGTTGAATAATAATTTAAAACGGCAGCAAATTCGAGAAAGAAGAAAACCCACCTCAAGTTTTTGCACAAGTTCTCTTGCATTCGGAGCAGAGACAATTATTCTTCGCTGAGATGGCAAAATAAAGCCATCTTCTACGGCTTTGTCAATGAAATTTAGTAGTGAGTTGTAGTATCCATCCACGTTAATCAAACCCACCTGTATCAAAAAAAATGTTCAAGAAACAATTCCAAATTGAATAAAATGAAAAAGAAATGATTAGACTTGGGTTTGATTTCTACAGGCTTGTCGTGAATTCCCAATTGGGCCCATGTAGTGATTTCTAGCAACTCTTCAAGAGTTCCATATCCGCCTGATTATTATTAAAATGAAAACCATGAACATAGAAAAGTCAACAAGAACTAATGTCATAAAGAAACTTTCATATTTTATCATCTACTTGTTAGAAGGAGAGAAAAAAAACCTGGTAAGGCAATAAAACAGTCAGAATTGCGGGCCATCTCAGCTTTCCTTTGGTGCATGTCTGCTACTGGTTTGACCTCCCCCACCGTTTCTCCAGTTATCTACTCAGCAAATACAAAATGCATAGTATAGTTAAAAAGCAAAATTCATACCAATTCGAAAAAGAATAACAGAGTCACATGATTGTATATATACCTCTTTGCTCATGAGAGTTGTTGGGATTATTCTGTAAATAAAACCAACAAACCCGAAAAGAAAATGATAAAAAATAAATATAATTATAATTAAAGCTAAAAATCTTCCAAGAGTAATTTTTGAAGACTGTAGGTACAGCTTGTCTACCCTAAAACATGTCCACCACCACGTTGAACTTCTTGAGAAACTAAACCCATCAATCCAATGCTTCCTCCTCCGTAAACCAGATTCAATCTCCGAGAAACCTTCAAAAACAGATAAAGAAAAAAAGGAAAAGAAAAGAAACCAGTTAAGTTAACAACTTGTTTTTAATAAAAAAGGGAAGAAAACTAAGAATTACATACAAAAACTAAATTAGAACCAGTTCTTGCCCAAGTTCAAGGGCAGCATCACGATAACAGTCTCTTGTTCCAATACTGCTTCCACAAAAAACACAAACCCTTTTGAATCTGGAGTCTGCAGGGGCATTATTCTCCTCCATGGGTCTCTCACTCAGTTACTTTTTCTTTTTAGAGATGTTTGGTTTCTCCAAAAGAGGCCTAATAGCTAATGCTAATAAAGGAACCTCCGAAGGAGACCATATATAGGAGCCGGAGCAGTAAAGTACAGAAACCAATGGCCCAATAATAAATTGAATAGTAGATAGCAGTGATAACACCGACATGATTCCTTCCCCTTTTTTTTTTTTTTTTTTTTTTCAATTTTTTGACTCTCGCGTAACGTTAAGTTCATTCATCGAACATCATCACATCCACTAGTTTCTATCCACGTTGACCTTTAATGAAAAAAAAATAAATAATATTAGGATGCAAATTAAATGGACAAAGGTTACGGAACCTGGAGCTAGCCTGATAAAATTTGACTTTACGATGATTTATGTATAGGTACATTAATATATTCTTTAACATAATTTTAAAGGATACATATATAATATAATACAAAAATTAAAATAACACAAATTTAAAATTAAATTTTAAATTTTGTATTCCATAATAATACGTCTCTCAAAATTACATTAAACAATACAATAATATATTAATATATTTTAATCAATCATGATAAAATTATATAAGTTTCAATTAGAAAAAAATTGTTATAAATACAATGCCCTAAATAGAATTATCGTTAGAACTTGTAAACTATTGAATTATAATTAGTACTGAAAATACAAAATTTTAGTACATTTTATCCATATATATTAATGTAATATTACATTATTATTATCGCCTATTTTATATAATTATTTTTCTGGGTTTTTTCACTTTCGTGTACGCGTAAGATATATGATAAGATTATTATATTATTAAATAATTTTGCATGTTTTAATGAAATTTATATAAGAGTTTGTATACAAATAATATTATTTTTTAAATAATTTTGTTTATATAAAAATTATTTAATTTAGCGATGAATTTTTTGGATACACATCAAAAAATTTTCAAACCTCTCTTTGACAAAAATTTTTGAAATGCCATTTTAAATACAGCCAATCGTACAATACAATAAACGTTAAAGTTTTTTAATTTTATAAGATTGTTAATAAGGAGAATGACGAACACATCCCTATGATTTTTTGATATTTCTATCCAAAAACTTGTGAAAATATTCTTGTAACTTTTTGAAATATTAATTATCCTTTATCAAAATATTTATTACAAATAACCTCCATAATTTAAAAGATTAACAAAGATCATTTTTACTAAAGATAAAAATACATAAAAAAAATTTTTATCAAAGATAAAATACGTATTTTTATCCTATAAATTTTTTATTTTTATTATATAAGTTCATAAATTTTATCATATAAAACCAAAAACTAAAAATAATTGATTTAAAAAATATTTTAAATTTAATTATAATTTTAATACTTTAATTTATAATACTTTATACTAAAAAAATTTATAAATATCAGATTTAAAATATTTTTATTAATATTCATAAAAGTTTATGAAGTTATTTTTATTTTATAGTTTAAATTTATAAAATTTTATTTTAATTTTATTTTTTATTAATTATATAAAAATAATCTAAATATTTTATTTAAATTATTGAATGACTATAATATTTTATATTATAAAAAAATTTAATTTATAATTTTGTTATTGCTAAGTACTTTTAAAAATATTTATTAAATATAAATATAAATATAAAATTATAATTTTATATTTATATTTAATAAATTTCTTAAAATTTGCTTATGGGTATAAAATTATAAAAATTAAATCTTTTTCAAGTATAAAATATTATAGTCATTCAATAATTTAAATAAATATTTAAATAATTTTTATTTAATTTTAAAAATAAAAGAATATAATTTTTTTTATAGTATAAAATATTGCATTCCTTAATTAATTTAAATAAAATATTTAAATTATTTTTATTTAATTCTTAAAAATAAATAAAATGAGATTTTTGAAAATTTAAATAAAAATAAATTCATAAATTTTGATGAATATAAAATAAAAAAATTTTAAATTCAATTTTTAAAAATTAATTTATAAATATTTTAGTATAAAATATTATAAATTAAAATATTAAAATTATATATTAAATTTAAAATATTTTCTTAAAAAATTCAGTTACTTTATTTCAAAAGTGTATACGATAAAAGTCGATAACTTATATCATAAAAAATATAAATTTATATAATAAAAATATATATTTTTATTTTTAGTAAATAAAATTTTTATTATTTTTCTAAATTATATCAAAATATTTGTCACAAATATTCTAATAAGAAAATAAATGATATTTTAAAAAATTATATAAAATTATTTATTATAAACCTTTTGATAAAGCGAAAATGTTATTTTAAAAAATTATAAAAAGGTATTTATCATTCTTTTATTGTTAATACAAAATTGTACAAATTTAACTTATATTCTATTAAAAAATTTTGATCATTTTTTTTATAATAATTGTATATTAAAAAGAAAACTTACCTAGATAATTGGATTTTTTTAAAAGGGTACATATTCGGATAAAGTGATACTAAATTTAGTGTTTCATACAAATAAGACCTGTAAATCCTACCCCTCAAAATATGAATGGGTTGACAAAACCATAACTAGCTTAATTAATTACGTTATGATGAGCGCATGTGTGGGTGCGGCAAGGGCCCATAGAAATTAAACTCTACATTAATAGGCATGACGAAATTGATTAAATGGGACGGATGAATTAGAAAAGCTGATGATTATGAAAAGAAGCCTTGAAATTCTGCCATTATTCGCAAAGGTTTACGTCTTTAAGTGTGCTGTCATTTCATTAATTACGAAACAAATTAATTAATATTAGTACAATTTTCATTAATACAGAGTGATCAAAAGTGATACTACAGAGAGTTTTCCCATTTAGCCAACCAGTAATATATGGCAATATATATGCATGCGTATTTAGGGAGACAATTGATTACGTACATAGGGAGATAATTGATAATTGTGAATGGTTCCGTATGTACTTCATATACTATGCATGTAGTAATCTATAGCACCACAGGTGCAATGGAATTTGCTCAATAACGTTGGAGGGACACGGTGAGAAAAGGAGTTGAGGACATAAATATCTTATATTATCGTCGCTTATTTTGTTTTGCACTTTTTTTCCATTAGGCTTGGCGGTTTTACATTACGGAGAAGCAGATTCAATCCAAGAACATAATTGATATTATTATGCTTTTACTTAATTTTAAAAATGTAATAATTAAAAATATTTGGTAAATTTATTTCTATTTAATAATTTAATATTTCACAACATATACATCAATTTCGAACACATTCTGAATTCCTTTGCAAATTCTGAAGAAATAAGAAAAGTTGATGGCTTAATTTTACTTTTAACGTTGCAAATTCAAATTGCATCATAATATTTCCTTTATATATTGATGATAGGTCAATTCTTAGTATGCTTTTCAACGTTTTGAACCATATGTAGGTAGGGTACTTCCTTCAGTTTTGGACCCATGTTCTTTCCATTTTCAATGTAAGTAGGGAATTTCTACCCTAACAACTAACATATTCGATGAATGCTCTGTCTTTTAGTAACCACCTTCTTTGAATCAGTCAAAAAAAAAAAAAAAATTAAAAAATTGAAAAATAGAGAGAATAATCACAGAAAGGTTTCCCACAAAAGTTCTTCTTTTCATATTGTGATTGGAATTTATTAATCAAAGTGCTTGTATTTTCTCTCGCTCCTCACAGTATGCATATGTGTTTCAATGGTGGCCAAATAAATGTCTTATCGACGACATACTTATCTAGTTGTCTCAATACAATCCCCTTTTTAATAAGAGAGTTCATTACTTTGGCCCCTACTAGAGGCTTTTACGTGAATAACTTTTCCAAGAAATACTTGAAATGAAAACGACTCTTGGTTGAATCCATAATTCATCCTTCCCAATTGCAACTTTATAATACTAAGAATTTGGGTGGGTTTTGAGGGACCCTTTAAACTTTTCTTTCTTTCCCTCTTTTCTACAATGGATTCGTAGAAAATTCTTGCTAAATCCAAGTTTAATTTTTTATAGATTAAAAATATAAACTTGTCATTTCTGTCCATTGCAATAAGAGAGAAAATGGTAAAGAGGTATTCAGCAAACTTATGTTGAATCTATAAAAATAATTTACTATGATAGAATTTCTCTGCAAAAGTTATCAACTTATATTACCTTGTGAGATATTAGTCCACATGTAAATGTAGACTAATGGAGAAAATTAAGGAAATATACCAGTTAGTCCCTAAGCTTTTTTTATTTTCCGTTGGTGTAATGATGGTTTCCAAGTGATAAGTCATTGGAGAATAGAGTGAAATGAAGTTGACAAATTTAGGCACACAAACAAATAGGGCAGGCGCATAATTTTTATCCTGATTAAAATTTCTTTTTTATGTTCAAAAGGTAGAGTGGAATTGGTTTTTAGAGCAACTTATATGGGAGGAAATTTCAACTTCAAAGTCCAAGTATACAATATCTTATCTTTTTAAGCAATGGAGGCTAAACGTTCACATCCAAAGTTCCCCATTTTCGTGGAATTCATACAATTCGAGAACAGCAATCAACAATGTGAAGAAGGTTGCAATTGGCTTGCATTGAAGTTAATGGTTAGGTAGCTAATGTGTTATATTTATTTTATTCGTTTCTTTATCATTATGCAAACATATTGTTAATTTACATAAATAACACTCAATTGCACCAAATTTGTATATTAAAACATCGGCATCTGATAATTTTTAATTATAATGTATATGAATGTGACACAAACTATAAGTAATTACTATTTTCATTCCTAGCCCATAAGGCAGGCCCGTATCCAACAACCTAACCCGAATGTAGCAGGAGCAATTTAGGTATATAGTTTCCTAAACTCAACCTATTTATTTATCATTTCATGAACTATTAATTTGAATTTATTATATAAATAGTATAATATAACACGATTATTTATGAATAAATGATTTTAGATAAATAAGTTCAAAGTATATCGTGTTAACTATTATCCATAAATAAGTGCCTTTAGGTAAATAAGTTTGAGATATGATGTGTTGACTAATTTATTAATTCGAACCAATTTATTTATTTATCTGGAAGTATAACATGTAAACTAATTTACTAATTCAAATCAACCTATTTATTTATCCTATCGTAAACTCTTAATCTAAATATTATCTATTTATTAAACAAGTGATATAATATAATACAATTATTCATGAATAAATGACCATTATCTTCTATCTGCTGATAGAAACACAAAATAAGTACGACAAGTTGTAAATTCAAACTAAAGATCTATAACTCAAATGTATTACAACATATTATTACACCAACTTAAATTATATATTATATTAATGGACGAAAATGTTAGAGTTACGCCCTATATCCAATCATGTTATATGGTTAAAAAATATTACTCTTTTGTAAATATACTCTTATATTAGTTATAAATATATTTATAATTAATAAAATATTAATTATTTTATTTTATATTTATTTAGTTGTTATTTTTTAATTAAGATTATATTTATAATTAATAAAATATTAATTATTTTATTTTATATTTATTTAGTTGTTATTATTTAATTAAGATTATATAAGATAACATCCTATAATATATTATGTGTCGAGACTTTATATACAAAGAGTTATAAATATGAATAAAAAATTTCTTATTTAAATACACCCGAATAAATTTTTAGTTGAGATAATGTTATAAGGGATAATGGTATTACATGACTAGTATGTTTTATTACTACTACTAATTAATATTCGATACTAATAGTTGAATGATAAATCTTATATCACAAGATGATAAATATGGATAATATGTTAGAGAATTTATTATTGAATAAAACCAAAAGTAATGAATTACATGAGCAATTATTCACAATTAATAATTTATCGAATAATCGTACTAATATACTACTAGTATTTTAAGTTAAGATATCACAACTATCCTCTATATTAAGATATATCATTCACTTTTGTATATCATACTAGACTAGTTACGTCTGATGAAAGAAGTTTAATATTAATGTATTCTTATTACATAAAGACATATGATAGTTAATAAAAAATTTACTAGTTTAGATATTTAGGTTTGAGATCTTAAGTAAAATTGTCATATATAAGAATAAAATCTCTGATCAAAATACGCAATTTATAAAAATGAGTCTTGTAGATACACGAATCTCGTATATGATTGAGTTTTTATTCTTATGATTAAATTAAGAGTCTGACGACTTCATGATCTATACTCTATTGGGAGTAGCGACAAAAGAACTTTACTGCAGTAAGTGAGACTATATAAATTTATTTAAATATATATTTTTTGTGTTCTAAATAGTATGATATCTTACTAGATGTTACTCATGATTAACAAAAATTTCGATTATAATTAGTTACACCAAAATAATATAAAAGAGTTTATATCAACTCATATTTATTTCACAGTGAACTTAAAGAATCATACATAATAATCAATAAGTTGATGAAAGACATAATAAATATCATTAATATAGTTAATAATATTTTATATTAACAAAAAAAGTTAAACTACTTTGATAAGTTGATCGAAAGATAATTTTATTTTTTTAGTAAAGAATAAATCTTTTGATAATAACACACTAGTACCTGTTGATTCAAAAAATTATTATGTTAATTTTTGAAATATTATAAATATGATTTTAAACAATTGAAAGACTAATAAAGATATTAGGGTTATAATATTTTATTTTATAATAATAGATATATAACAAATATATTCTTTACATATGGCATCATTTGATTTTGTTGAGTATCAAGATCTTGTGAATTATTATCTTATTAGATATTGAAATACATGACACCATTTAATTTTGCCAAGTGTAGAAATCTAGTGAATTTTTATCTTGTTAGATATTGAAATATACGATGCCATTTGATTTTGCCGAGTATTAAGATTTTGTGAATTATTATCTTACTGGATATTGAATCAAGATAGCATTATTTGATTTTATCAAGTGTTAAGATCTTATTAATACTTATCAAGTATCAAATCAATGTTATTGATTTAATCTACCAATTTTTTGTATTTAAATGATTTATTAAATTTAATAAATACGAAATATCTTTTAAATAAATTAAGTGACATGTGGCATTTAACTTGTTACTTACTATAGTAAGTCACTAGTAGGTTAATGTAATTGTTACATTAAATAAAAAGAAAATTCCCTTGAATTGGATGATGCATTAGGCCAAAGCAAGAAAGAATAAGAAATTTTGTTCTCTTTCAAACATTTTCTAAGTGTAGAAAAAGAAAAGAAAGAAGAAAAAATAAAAGAAAATTAATTTCTTTGTGTTTCTTTCTTCTTAATCTGACAAAATAATTTCCTAAGTGTATAAAATTGTTTTTAATCATAGTGAAACTTATAACAAGTGTATTACATCCTCATATTTATCTCCCAGTTCTGTAACCATCGTCAATAAATCAGTGTGTGAGTACATTTGGAGGCAACCAGAGTCGACTAACTTTTCGGGTAGCTAAAAGGAGAGGAATAATTTCTATACCCTTTATTTTATATACAAATATGTGTGTGTGTGTTAAATTTGTTAAAATTTTAAAATTTTCATATTATTGGCTTGGATCTTCAAGTAATTTTTTTGCATGATTCATATGATGATTGTAGCTTCAACGTCGGTGAAAATTATTTTTAGAAAATTGATATAAATATATATTAAAAATTAAATACATTATTTTTAATGTCTTTAATTTTGAAAATTAATAAATTAATAAATACATTCATAAAAAGTTAAAAGATTAACTAAACTTTATTATTATTAATAACAACAACAACAATAATAATTGCAAATTATGTAATATTTGTGTGTTATCTTATCACTATTATTATTGTTATTAACAATATTAAATCTTGGATAGCTCTTTAGTTTTTTATAAATATATTTATCAATAATTATTATTATAAGTCATGTAATGTGCATTAATTAACCTACAAATAATTACTATTTTCATTCCTAGCCTATAAGGCAGCCATATCCAACACCTTTTACTCAAATTTAGGTGTAGCAATTTAGATAAATAAGTCTTGATTATATTATGTCCACTATTTTACTAATTTAATTCAAACATTACCTATTTATTTATTTTATTTATTAAATAAGTGATATAATATAACACGATTATTTATTTATTAAATAAATAAACAAATTAATCCAACTTGACACATTTTAATTTATTTAATTTATATACAGCACAATATATTTAAACCATTTAACCTATTAATATAAATAGTAATCTCTTAATTGATTATCCGTTTAAATATACATTAAACATTAAAATGTAAAATAATTAATATCACTATAATTAAAATAATTAAGTAAATAATATATAATAAGTCAACAAAACATAATAAATTTAAAGTTTACATCAAAATTTAAATAACAATTTCACAAATAATTCAACAAGTAAATGACCTAAATCATCCAACAATTTACCATCCAATTCCACGGAAAACATTATGAAAATTAGAACGGTTTTGGAAACTAAAATATAATTGTAAATGTAAATGTAAATATAAATGTAAATGTAAATGTGCATTATATATAAGTGTTAGAAACTAAAATATAATAATAGGTTTTGTTGATGCCTAAATTTTTCAGGGACGAAAGATTCAGTATATCACATAGATTTACTATTGCGATCGATGTAAAA
>JAWDEX010161916.1:0-18260 GCA_035221805.1 Trichilia hirta | reverse complement strand
CCCCCCGAACTTGGAATCTAAATTTTTTAGGTGATCTATCCCACCATTATTTGGATAGATGGCGACTCCATTTTTAATTTTTCTTTACGTCAAATTTTGGACGACGTCATCACTCATTAATTTAATTTCTTGATCAATAAAAATTTAGCTCAAAAACTAGGGTGCATAAATAGTATTTTATCAAAGTTTTTTTAAAATTTAACCAACTTTATAAAAAAATTCTCAAAACACCTAATTATATTAATATAATTTTATTTAATCAATAATATCACCCAAACATACAAATTTTTAAATAACAAAAATACACTTAATTTAGTAAAATGATGAAAGTACCCTTAAACTTAAATAAGGAGTATTTACAAGTTAATAGTGATGGTGATCATTTTTTGAAGATTTAGAGTCTCAAGTATCTTTCTCAAACGCAACTCAATTGTTATTTAAGTCTACTACAAAAATCAAGAACTATTATAGATTTCTTCATTTATGAGTTTGTAATAGAGTTATGAATGACATGTTTCGAATATTTTATAAATAAATTACTTTATAATTATAATTAATGTCATTAAGGGTCTTAGAGAGACCACTTGTTTGTATGATGATAACATTTCTTAAAAATAACTTGAATAGCTTGTATATATAGATTTGAGAAATAAGTAAATACCCAAATACCTTATAAGTCCAAGAGGTATGTTCTATAATTTAAAATATGTCTTAAGAGCTTGTAATAGTTGTTATGTGTGGATTTTATGGGTAGGGGCATTAAATTTTTTCTATCTTTATCCATCAAAAAGGAGAATGATGATGTATATATATTTTCTCTTAATTTTGGCACTTAATAAATATGATATTTATTCTATAAATATTATTATTTAATTACCAAATTTACTATTCACTAAAAGTACAATTATTTAATGTTAAGCAAAAATAATATATAAATATCTTTGAAGAGTAAAAGGTTAAAATTAATTCTAAATTAAACTCTTTAATTTAAATTTAAGTTTTTGAATTTTAAAATCATATTTTTAAGTCATTTGATAATTTTTATTATTAATATGTCATGTAACTTACATTAAATTATATAAAAAATATATATACAAATTCTTTGATAATTTAAAGAATTATAAATATGTATAACACTTATATTTATTTAATTTGGTTTTTATATTATCTTGTAAGATTCTAGTCCTCTATGGATAATATTTTTTTTCTCTTGTATCTTTCAAAATGCATAAGAATGTTAGTGTAATCATAAAGGTTCAGCATCAGTTAACAGTGAGCGTGTTTTGAATTTTTTAACTCTAAATTTTTCGTGAACTTAATGATTATAAGTAATATCTTGCAATATGTAATAGTCTTTAAATTATGATGAAAAAAATTTTCATCAAATCTCACTCTTATATCATTCTTTTGTTTAATACTAATTGAGTAAGAGTTTATAAAATGTCAAAATTCTAATATCATTTTATTCATAAAATATTAATCAATATATCTAGAACTTATTCCCATAAATTTTTAATCTAATTTATCAAACTAACGAATTCTATCTTGACCATCACTCATACAATTATATGAAAAATGTATAATTAAATTCTTTATCATATAGAACATAACTTGTCCTATACTTATAGACATATAAACTATGCACATTCATACAAAATTTGACTATAGTGTCTCAAGTTAGAGAATTATATCATATATTAATACAATCTTATGAAAAATTATTAATTATATACTTATCATGTATTTTATTATTCTTTGGTCACATTAGAAAAATAGTTCTCTAACTATTAATCTATATTAATGCTCTTCTAATATAACTCTCATTGTTAATATCGCGAATATTACAACCCATTCAACTCCAAATTTATAGAAAACTATTTTTATAATTTTATTTAACTCTTAAATAAATTATTTAGATAATTTATGTAGATATTTTATTTTATTGCATGAAACGATAAAGAAAGCAACATATGTATGTGAATAAAGAATATTTTTTTTCTTTATTAATAAAAATATAATACAAAATCATAAGCCTTAAAATTGATAACATAAATAATTTTTAGGGCATACATTAACATATAAAAATTTTGAACTTCTTTAATTTTTATAGACTGAAGCTCTTAAGATGATAGTGTATATATTAAACCAAGTTTTAACTAAGGTTGTCCCAAAGTTGCCTTTTAAATTATAAAAATGGTGAAAATTGAGTTTGCAACATTAAAAGATATAAAATAAGATTCGTTACTAAAAGATTCACATAAAAGAAAAATATAAATTATAAGAAAACTTTCTCTCCCATTTTTAAGAAATATTTCCTTTGTGTCATTGTAACTTTAGTTGCACATTTTGATTTAGTGTTATAACAAATAGATGTAAAAATATTCTTTCTCAGTGGAGATTTGAGAAAAAAATTTATATAAAATAATTAAAACATTTTTTCTCTAATTATGGTGAGCATTTAGCATGCAAATTTAAAAACTCTCTATATAAATTGAAATAAGCCTCTTATTAATGGTATTTGAAATTTTATAATGTTGTCTCTTTATTTAATTTTATAAAAAATATTACAAATTAATATATATACCAAAAGGTTAATAAAAGTAAAATTTGTTTTCTTATTTTATATATGATGATATTTTATTTACAATCAATGATAAAAGTTTGTTATACCAGATGAATAATTTTTCATTAAAAAATTTGATATAAAGAACATGTGTAATGCATCCTATATCATTAGGATCAAAATATAGAGAGATAAAATTCATTAAATTTTAGGTCTATCTTAGAAAAATTATGCAAATAAGATTTTAGATAAAGGATTGTTTAACAAGTATTGCTCTTATTGTGAAAGATGACAAGTTTAATTTAATCAAGTGCCCAAAAAATAATCTTGAAAGAGAATAAATAAAAAATATTTCATATATTTCTACAATAGAAAATCTAATGTATAATCAAGTCTGTACGAGACCTGATATTATATTTACTATTAAGATGTTAGGAAGAGATATATGAGTAATTCATAACAAACCATTAGAAAGTTGTAAAGAAAGTTATAAAGTACCTTCAAGGGACCAAAAACTACGTGCTTACATATAAACAAACTAAAAATTTGAAAGTGGCTAGCTCTTATGATGCAAAATTTACTGAATATGATAATTCAAGAAAATCAATATCGGGATACATTTTTATGTTTGCCGATTGAACTATATTGTGAAGTAGTATAAAGTAAACTTTAATGCCACTTTTATTATAGAAGAAGAGTTTGTATTATATTTTGAGACTGCATTGCATGATGTATAAATGAAAAATTTTATTTTTGGATTTAAAATTATAAATTTTATTTTTAGATTATTAAGATTATATTATAAAAATTCAACTATCATTTTTATGACTAAAAATAACGGAAGTAATAGTCAAAATAAACACATCAAAATTAATTATCTAGCCATTAGAGAATATATTAAAGAGAAAATAATAATCATTGAACACGTCAACATTTAATTGATGATTTTTGATTCTTTAACTAAAAATATGTCTTTATTGAAATTTAAGGATTATCTATCTAGAACATTGGTTTCCTATAAAATTTCATTGTAAGATTGAATACTATTAAAATCTTATTTGTGATGTTTATTCATATTTAATTTTTTAAGTGTACACATTTATTATAAAAAATATTATTAAATTTGAATTAAAATAAATATAAAATTTATTCATTAAAATAAGTAAGTGTTTAAAAAATATAATCAATATTAATACATAAAAAATAATACTCAGTATTTAAATAACTTATCACTATTATTCGTATATTTTATTTTTTATTAAAATAAATGGCAAAATACACGAGTCAAGTTAAAAAATGTTAGAACATAAGTAAATTTTATCTCAGTTTTTTGCAATTTTTTGTAATAACATTCACGATTAACTCAGCTTAAAGAAACCACCGCACACGTTTTATTAATTTCTCTCAACTCCTTGATATAAGCAGTTTATAAATAGAAAATTTGAGATTTTTAAATTAATTAGTCTCATTCTAGTATTATTTACACCATTAAAAAAATTAAAAATAAATTAGAAATTCCTCAATTAGTCACTAAATTTGATTGAAAGCTTTAATGGTAGAAGGTATAATTTTTATAATTTTGTATTTATTTAATTGCTATATGATAAATAAAATATATTTAAAATGTACATTAACATTGTATCTTCTCTTCTCACTATATTGATATCAATAAATGGATGCTAATTTATTTACTTATTATAATTAGATAATTGGGTTAGCGTGGCTGTGATAGACAGGTGCACGTTAATTTTAGTGTAATTTAAATAAAAAAAAATTGTATTTATAATATTATTAAATAAAAACTTTTACTGCTACATAATATATACAGGTGTATATATATGTATATACACCATGTTATTATTATTGTGTGAATGCGCTGGTGGTGTTGTAGTATTCCCATTATATGCTGGTGTAGATTTGTGCCAGTAAACGACGCACGCGGGAACCAGCTGTCTTATTACGAATAATATCCATTTGGTCGCATCGGAATTTGGATCCAATGCATTCATCACTACGATAGTAAATTACAATCAAAACCATCAAAATGAAGGATTTGACTTTACTCGACTTTCTTTTGTTTGTCACTCAAAGAAAAGGATAATAGTTGTAGCGGGCCATTATTTTTTAGGAAAACAATGACATACATATATAGCATGGGACAATTATATATATATATATATATATATATATATTATTTTATTAATTAATTTATCTTCTTTTATAATATAATTATTATTATATTCCTAACTTTTATAAAAATATATTTTAAATTAAAAAATTATTACAATAATAATTTTATTATAACAAAAGAGAAATTAATTAATAAAATGATATTTTAGGAATTTTATCATTAATTAAGTTAAGAGTATTTATCATAAAAAAATATTTGTAATTTTTTAAAATTATACAAGTATTTGTTATTTCTTTTCTAATATTTGGCATTTTTATTTATTTAAAAATATTCCAATAAATTTTATTTTGTTTATTAATTTAATATGTAAATTTATAAAAAAAATAAGAATAATCGAATACTTTTAACTCTAAAAAATATTATGATATAGGAAAGCAAATAATTATTTCTAATAGATTGAAGTCAACATAAATATTAATTTTATGATAATTTAAATGATTTATTTATTATTATTATTATTATTATAAAATAATATTTTAATAAATAACTAAATTAAATTAAATTATTTTATTTTATTTTATTTTATTTTTTAATTTATAAATTAAATTAAAGGAGAAAATTTTTTAATTTTATTTGAATATTTTTTTAAATTATATATATATGGGGCAATCAATCAAATGAATCCTGTTTACTTGACCCACCATCTAATCCAATTGAGTTGGCGATATTTGATTGATATTATTATGGCATATAATTATGTCAAAGATGAATGGACTCCTCAGATAAAATATACGTACGCCGAAAGCAAAAGCAATTTTGACCGTATATTTATACAAAATACCATAATAATAATAATTATTTTTAAATATTTTTTTATTTGTAATAAAAAAATTAAATAAATTGAATATATTATAAATTCGCCTCAATTCTTAGTGAGACTGAGATGACAACAATAAATCATCATTGTAAAATTTATAAAATAAGTGAAATTCGACTCCATCGTTTTAATTTCATTAAAAATTGAAATGATGCTTTCATTTCACTAAAAATTAAAAGAATTTTGTTAATAAATATTTTTGAAGTATTTGTTAATATTTTAATATTTATTATTTATAAAAAAATTTAATATATGAAAAAAAATAATTTATTAAATATAAAAATTTTAACTAGTGTTAAATAAATTTAAATTAAAAATCGTTTTTTAAATGATCGGATGCACTGTTGATAAACGGTACACGAAATGTACCTAAATCTTTCTCCCCCTATTCTATTTCCAATATGTGTACCAAATGACAGCATGGATCCAGCTGTGAGGCTGTATGATGTATGTCCTACTGTACTCCTCGTTAGGATTGAATGGGTAAACGAGCTTTCCTCCTTTATCTCTTTTTCTGATTAAAATCGGAAATGACAAAACCAAACAGTTGGAAATAGAAAAAGAGTCCGTACAATGTCCACTTGTTACGATAAAATGGAGGGCAGGACAAGTCCCATCGTTTATTAAACGCAGCCCGTACGGTTGCGCCTTTTCTTCTTTTAACAAAATTATTTATTTATTTATTTACTTGTTTTCATTCCATAGCAACAAAGCATTCAAGGACTCCAGATATCGATTAATGTTATTTACGGATTTATTAGGTATTTAGATTTTATATTATATGTACATTTAATTTTTTTAATGAAAATTTCAATTAATTTTTAAGCACAAAATTTACAACAAACACAATTTTTAAAGTTTAATAATTGAATTATATATATATATATATATATATATATATTGATCCATCCATTTCCAATTCTTTCAGAATTATCATAATTGTAAGAATAAGAGACGGGGGACATTTTGTATATACACATTAATTTAATATAATAATATAAAAATAAAACATGACTCTTTATCCCGTTAAGTCAAAAGGTCAAAATAGTATAGGGATTGGACTCCTTAGTTACATTCATATATAATATATATATTTTTTATATCTTCCTCTTATATATATATATATATATATATATATATATTACAATTATGACAATTCTCAAATAATTGGAAATGGATAAATTGGATCCATCAATCCATATTGACAATGACTACGATAACAATGGTGGAGGAGGAGGACGATTTAAATTTTTAAAAGCAGTTGACCATCGTCACATGATTTTAGTACTTACTTCCGGTCCCACATTATCAAAGATTAAAAGAATTAGATCTTATCCTTCATTATTCGTTCGTTCGTTCGAGAACGCCATCATCTATAAAACACGTACAAATGAAATCACAAGCATTGGTCACATACGCTACACTCAGTAACTTAACAATATGTCTTCTTTAAGTGGGCCTACTATGTACATAAGGCAAAAAAATTGTGAGGTTTGCTATGTGTATGCTTTTTGATTTGTTGCCCAACTAAAGCAGAATAAAATCAACATCATTCTTACATTAATAATATTATCCGTACAAATTATTTATATAATTTAATGCGAAAAAATTAAATAATATCTCAAATCCCATATAATTTTTTTTCTCTTTCCTCACCCAGTAAAAAATCGTAACATCAATGATTGCCACCTCCCAAAATATTGATGTGATAATTACATAATATTGCTAGTGCCACTCCTTTTACCTAAATTTTCAATAATCCGTAAAAATTATGAGATAATTATCCAATATCTCTAGCACTACTTTTTCTAGATACTTGTAAAATATCTAATTCAGCCCATCTTTTTTAGTGTTTTTCAACTGATTTGTTATAATTTTCAACCGGTATTTAATAAATTAAAACGAAAAAATTAGAATAATTGTACTCACATTTGAATGCATCATAGCATTGCCCAAACATCTACTGTACCGGCACATTCATATCTATTGTTCGTTGGCATACTCTTTATGGCCTTACCACTAAACTTATGAGTTAACCTTTTGAAAAATTTTATATGCCCATAATTTATTTTCTCATTTTTTCATTATTTATTAACCAACAATTAGATATCAATAAGAAGAACACAAGGGAGTCTAATCACACTGGACTGGATCCAGTTTGCATTGTAATTTCACTTGTTATGTGAAGTTATTTGCATACTTGGATTCAGCTTTTGGACTTTCAAGAATAAATTCAGGAATAAATGAGCAGTCTGTAAGAAGAAAAGTAAAACTTTCGCAAAATAGTTTATTATAGTACTAAATGGAAGCAATACCCAAAGACATTATGTCTGTATTATGATATAACAAAAAATGAATAAAACAAATAATAATAATAATCCTATGTTGCTGTGTGAAAGGAAAAGCAACTTATAGTGAAAATTCAAATGACGGACCAAGCAGAAAGCAAACCGGAGAACAGCACAAAAGAATTGCCTATAACAACTATGTAAAGCAAACATATCACACCAAATATCAATGACAGCTGCTGCTACCTAATTAGTAGTAATCCGATGTGTATTTAGAACCCAAAACCTTCCAGGCCAAATTTAGAAGAGAAACTGCTGTTTCCCAATAGAAACAAAGCAAAAACAACTAGGGCTGCAATCAGCACCCACATCCATGATTGCATCCTTCTCTTACCTCGATTACGAAGAGGTAGAGGGATGGATTTTGCCTTGGCTGTCTGCTTTGTGAATTGCGATTGTTTTTGAGGCCCCTTTGTTACTGTCATGGACTTTGCTTGAACTTCAGAAGATTGGGGACTTTCCAACGGAGTTTGCAAGCTGGGCGAAGATTGTGCTTTGTTTGTAAGATCGGTCTCATAAGTTGTAGCCACCTTCTTCTTTTCCTTCTTCCTCGCTCTCTTTTCTCTTTCCTGTACAAGATATAATTTACGCAAATCAGTACAAGATACATATCCATAGTCAATGTAGCAGCAAATTCCGAGTGGTAATATGCCAATATAGGGCAAGGTTGTGGGAACTCGGATTGAATTATGTTACCTTATCTTTCTGCTCAGCTTCCTTCTGAGCTCGGAGTGCAGCCCTTGCTTGAGCCTTCTCAGCATTACGTTTCTTCCTTTCCAAAGCCTCATTTGCTTTTGCCTTCTCCTCCAACCGACGTTGCTCTTTCAACTTGGCTGCTTCCTCCTCCTTTCTCAATTCCTCGGCTTTCCTGGCTAATTCCTCTTCCTCCTTTGTTCTCTTTGGAACTTCTTCTATTACCTCTTCAATTTCATCCCTACCAGAAACAGTTGCTGAGCCATTCTCTGAATGAGAAGGTTTTGCGGATCTTTTGGATTTAGTTGTCTGATTCTTTCGTTCCTCCACTTTTGGGATAGGCTTGGCATCGTGTTTTTCAGGTTCTACAGGCACAGCTTGTGCTGACTTCTCGCTTTTGAGAGTTGAAATCTGTGACATAGAGTTGTCCTTGGCAACTCTATCATTTACATGGGAATGAATTACTGGTGGCTCCTCGTCAGGACCAAGAGAACGGCCATCCAATGTCTTCAGTCTTCTAAGTGTACTTCTGATGTTGCTATTGACATATTCTCTACGGAATTCATCATTGCTGTTCCAGATTTCCAAAGCTCTCTCCACCTAAAGCACAGATTTGTAAGCACAAAATTGGGGGCTAATCAGCAGGAATAAAGCAAAGCACTGCTTGAACTCACCTGGTTAAAACATAGCTGTTGGAGACCCTCTTTATCTCTCTTAAACGCCAAATCATTGGCTTGTTTTGTATCATCTTTGTACTTCCAAAAGTATTTGTTCTACAAATTTACACAAAACTAATCTCATTACTTGATAAATTTTTACTTTGTTTCATTCAAAATGAACTTTTATGATTGTCCAAGAACCGGAGACTCCAAAACTAGTAGCTTGTCTATTTTCATTTTTCCTTTATGAGAACACCTTAAAAAAATGTAGAATTGCTCGAACTAAAGAACTGTATAATATGGTTTAAATTTCTTTCTTTTTTCTTTTCTTTTTTTTCTTTTTTTTTTTTAATTACTGCTGGAGACCATACATTACCCAGTGTCTAGCAATTTTGCATCTAGAGCAGCTTTTCTTAATAATAAAAAATGACAGTGCCAATATGAACACAAAAATGGCACACCTTATCATATGCCTGTTTCTTCAAACTCTGCAGATGTTTATATGCTTCTTGGCGAATGTTGTCTGCAGCTTTAAACTTACCAAGCAATGTCTTGAGCTTCTCGCTTTCTTCTCTCTGTTGCTTTTTAGCAGCTTGAGTAGCCGCTTCAGCTTTGAGAACATTATCTCTGAGTGAATCTGCTTCCTTCCTCAACAACTGCAAATGCTTGCATGTCAAATAAGCAATCAAAAAAATCAACCGTAATACTGTTGAAAGAGAAATAAGGTCCCCAATCCTCTGATAACCAAGAATCTGTACCTAGTCTTACCTTTCCAACTCCTAACACTATCCTTGATTACTATCAATGATACCTAAAGTTATGGTGGTATAATGAGACAAATATGTTAAAGAAGTTGGATATCTCATGTTTCCACTTAAAACTCTTCCATGTCCACATACTATGTAGCATGTAAGGCTGCCATACTGTTTGCAGCACAAAAGTAAAAATAGGAGCAACATTGAACAAAGAAATACCTTCATTTGCCCTTCGATTTCATCTTTCTGGTCAAAAGCCTGCTGAACTTCATCCTGCTTACCCATATTAGAAGAGAACTGTTCACGAAGTTGCTTCAGTTGCTTAATGTCACGAATAAACTGCTTTTCTTCCTTCAGAGGAAGGGTTTCATGTGCTATCATGTGTTCCACATTACGTATCTGCTTGCATGTTATGTAATTGAAACAAATATTTCAGTAGATGTAAGCTCCAAATAGACCATAGTAACCACAAACAAAATAATCCATTGAAAAAGCATCCAAAAAATGGAAATGTGAGAATGTAAAAAGAAACTAACAAAGAACTTACCCTGCCATCAATATCCTCAACAGAAATAGCATTCTTCACCTTGTTGATCATAGACTGGAGAGAATCTATTTCCTGCCTTTTCGACTTGAGCAATTCCCGTGCAGTTCTCTCTTCTAACAAACCAGCTTCTAAGCTTTCACTATGCTTCTTATAAGTAGCCTGATCATGGAAGATAAGTTTTAACAATCACATTACAAGAAATGAAACCTTTATTATTTTTAGAAATACAACAAAGTATGCAGAAAGATTTGCTGTTAAACCCTTATTTTTTGAATTTCATCTCGAATAGTATCCCGATTTCGAGTTTTCTCATCTACTTGTGACTGAGCAGATTTGATTTGTTCTCTTATATATTCATCATCGTATCTTGGAACCTTCACCAAGAAGTAGAACGGCCTCTTAACTACCTCAGGACCTACATTCTGGGTTTCAGAAACATCAGCAGTGGAACCTTCTAGGGTAGTTGTTGCTGTTTCATCCTTGTGAATACCGCCAATGTCCTCCACTTCTTGACATGTTTTATCACCATTCTCTTCATCAATGATTTGAGATACCCCATTTTCCTTGACTTCTTGACATGTTATGTCATCACTCTCTCTTTCAGTGAACTGAATTATCTCTTCTTCCTCCACTTCTTTACATCCTTGATAGTCACTCTCACCACCAGTGGACTGAATTCCTCCATTTTCAACACCAGTGAAAGATCCACTTGGAGCCTTGGTTTCAGAGACAACCATATCTCTGCAACTGACACCGAATTCATTTTCAATTTCAGACTCAGATTTCACTTTTGCTCCAACTTCATATTCAACTGAAGTACTCACACTGGATTCAACAACTGCATTGTCAACAAGGACGGGTTGCTCGTTAATACATTTAGTGACCACTTCTGAAACTTCTGATTTTGTGTGAGAGTCATCACCAACTTTCTCTTCCAGCTCAGTTGACTCATGAGCATTCTCAATTTCTGGTCCAGCATCATTATTAGGGCAACCTGATGCACTATCATATCCATTATGGCCATTCTCGACTTCAAGGATATTAGTATTGTCAACAGAATGAGAATCAGAGGTTTCACTACGTTGCACGTCCAATTTTCCACTTTCTGTCGTCCTTTTCACATCATCAACCTCACATGAAGGACAATTTTCTATAACCATCTCAACTTCTGATCTTACAACATTATTAGGGCAACTTGCCATACTGTCATCTCCAATAGGGCAATTCTCAAATTCAGTTACATTAGGATTGTAAGCAGAATGAGAATCAGAGCTTTCAGTAGTTTGCAATTTCAATCTTCCATTTTCTCTTTCCCCTTTCACACAATCAACCTCACAAGATAATGAACTATCAGCCACAGTCTCAATATCTGAACTTGCATCATTATTGGGGCAAGCTGATAAAGTATTGTCGTCAACAGGACCATTCTCCACTTCAGTTGTATTAGTATTCTCAGAAGGATGAGAATCAGAGATTTCACTACTCTGCATTTCCAATTTCCCATTTACCTCGAAAGACGGAAGATCTTCAGCAACAGCGGAAGCAGGAAACCCAGCATCTGGTTCTGCTGTTATATCATTGATACTGGCAGGAGCAGCAGGATCCGTTTGGACAATTTCAACAGGTACATTCTTAGAATCAACAGAGGAGGGCAAGCTTTCAGCAATCTCCAAAGATTTATTTAGTTCCACTGTTGGTTGACAAGCATCAACCTGAACAATCTCAACAGGTATATTCTCAGAATCAACAGGTGAAAGCAAGCTTTCAGCACCCTCCAAATACATATTTAGTTTGGTTGTTTCTGGACTAGCATCAACCAAGTCATTAACAACGGTCCCTGAATCCCCGTTCAGAGAATTGCCACTTTCCTCAGTGACAGAAACATTAACAACTTTGGAATCCCATTGAGCAGCAACCACAGGACATGAAGCCGCTTCAGGATTCTGCTTTGTCTCAGCTGCAAGTTCCCCTACAGGATCAGCCACAGGAATTTCAACAGCCACGTTTGTTACCCCATTGTCACATGCAATCTCATCTGGTAAATCTGCAGGCAAACTTTCTACATTTTCAGAAGAATCATCTTGTTCCACTGTAGCCTGATCCCAATCAACAGAGCCGCTAACAATAACTGTTTCCGAAACAACATCTTTGGGTTGATCATCAACAGCCTGCATTCCTGATTCAGCGTCATCTTCCAAATTCTGATCCACATCAATAACATGATCCCCGGAACAGTCTTCCTTATCAGATAAATTCTCAATTTCAATCTCCTGATCCAAATAACCGCCAGTAACTACAACTAAAAGTTCTTCCTTTTCAGGCTCAATCTTACCCTGTAAGTTGTTTACCGGATTTTCACTCACTACGACAACAGATTCTTCGTCCTTTTCAGCCTCAATCTTATCCTCTCCATTGTTTATTACCGATGATTGCTTACTTTCTTCAACAATTACTAGTTTACTATCAAACTCACCGGAATTTGATTTAAGATCCGCCTCAACAGGATCAACAGAAATGACGCCATTTACATTTCCGTTAACGCATCCAACGGCATCGGCATTCCCGTTTGGAAGATCATTCGGCGACGACACCTCACCGCCAGGCAAATCCACCTCCGCCGTCATTGTAACTAACAAATATAACGCAATACTCACAACCACAACCTACACACAAATACAAAACATACATATATATACTCATTCCAAACCAGTTCAATCTAAATTAAATTACACTCACTCTGCTACTAATCTAGATCTCACGAGATCAGATCAAACTAACCTTTATGGATCCGACGGCCGAGAATGTCAACTCCTAACACGAATGCGAATGCCAAACGGCGACGGCGACGCCGTAGATCTTCTGGAGAACTGCCGAAAGAGTCCGTAGTAAAAGATAAGACGATGTTTGAGAGGCAGAAGAGTTCTTCTGTCACTGTATATCTAAGAACTCTAAATAAACTCCCCCCGTTTTCCCTTCGTCTTTCTTTCCTCTACGATTACATGACGCTGTCATCGGGAATTTGTTTGGCAGAATATTGTAAATCAATGTTATATGAGATAATAATGTAAGACCCCCTATATTATTACTTTTTTACATTTATTTCAAATATGTCCCCAACATAGTGACTCCCAAAAGTCGGCAATTTGAATTACCTATTGTGCTCCTGTTATTTTAAATAAAATATAATACCTCAATGGTTTAACAGTGTTTAATACAAAAATATAATATATTTTGCGTGATATATATAAA
This sequence comes from Trichilia hirta, assembly GCA_035221805.1. Classification (NCBI taxonomy): domain Eukaryota; kingdom Viridiplantae; phylum Streptophyta; class Magnoliopsida; order Sapindales; family Meliaceae; genus Trichilia; species Trichilia hirta. The sequence goes on along the minus strand of JAWDEX010161916.1, from coordinate 4,438 downwards.
TTATTTAATAATATTGTTAAAAATAAAATATTAATTTTATGTAATTATTAAACAAATTAAGTGGATTGTAATTATTTTTAAAATATCTAATGGTGTTTTGAGAACTCTAAATTTTAATTTGGAGTGATTATTATTCATGTAGTGTCAATTTTTAGGACTTGGCTATGTTATGCAAACAAATTGCAGCAGTAATTGGATTTTATTATGCATTGATGTTACCATGTATTAAGTTAGGATATTAAGATAAATTTGAGGCTAATTTTAAAATACGTTATGTAAAAATTAAAATATAAATACTTTTGTTGAAAATAAATTTAAAATTTTTAAATTTTGAAAATTGAAATATATGCCAATAACTTAAAATATTTTAGGTGAAAGTTGAAATATAAATAATTTTTTTGAAACTAAAATAGACGTATTATTACACCAATAAAAAAATACTTAGCATCCTAATCCCCATTATGCAGGATAGTTTTGTCATTTCGGTAGGTTATAATTTGTTTTTAATATAATTACGGAACTGATTGATACAAAGGAATATCCATACTCTTAGTTATAAATATTAAAAAATGTAAGGACTCATTATTATTATTCTATTCTATTTTTGCATACGTATTTGCCGGTTAGTCTACGTTATCCTATTTTAACTTTAAAACTCTTTTTTATTTTTATAATAATAAATTAACTAACTTTATCCATCGGTTTTCAGATAACAAGCTAACGAAGTTACAACCGCATTATCGCTTTAAATTACTATTTTATTTTAATATGATAAATAAATTTTTCTTCTTTTTATCCCAGATATACGTATCTCTGCCGACCCCACAAAAGATGTGGGGCCTACGTGAAATCTCAACCATGCGGACGATCACGCTCTTTCTAAAAACGACGTCGTATTATTTAAGTATCTTATGATAAGGACGTCGTTTTTCATGCTTAGGTATTTGTTATTTAATGTACAACTGATCAAACCAGGAAAACCTCGTCTGTGTGAGAGGGAAAGAGACAAACGTATAGACGGAGTGAGAGAGGCCGTGGGTCCCACAGTTTGAATAAGTTTTACTCCTCTTCAGCCTCAACGATTGTCTCAGAGAGAAAGACCGAGAGATCATATCGTTGCTTTGAATACTTTATCGAGTTTTGATTTTTATGGTTTCAGATTCAGTGCACCAGGCAAAAGGATAAAAAGATAGCTATCTTTTTTATTTTATATATATATTTTTTCTATAATGAGATAATATTTTTTTAAATAAATAAATAAATATAATTAAATTCAATTTACTTTTGCAATACTACCAGAACTATAAGATTATTATTATTATTAAATAATTTATTTTTTAAAAAAATAAATTATATACTAAAAATATAATTATATCACATCATATATTTAAAAAATATATAATTATATTATATTAATTTTTATAATTAAATTTATATAAAAATTTGTACACTATTAATAAGTTTTATGAATTTTTTAAGGATTCAAAAATATAATTTTACTTCATTATGTGAATAACTACATATATCTTTGGAATTAGATTTTGTTTTGGAGACAAACTCATGAAATTTATTAAAGAATATGATTGTTGAGTTATAAATACGCTTAATAATTTTAATTTTCGTTGATACTACTTTTATTTTTAATATTTTTTTATAATTTTAGATTTTATTTTAAAGGAAATATAAGATCACAATATTTCAAATTCCTATATATTCTAAATACACTGTTATCGAAAAATATCATGTCTTAAAATCTTTTGTCACAAAATTTGAACTTTATTTAGCAAATTGTCCTGTGAATTGTGAATCAGATGGTCATGGTAATTTCAAATTTAGGATAATAATATATTAATATTCGTCCCTAATTCTTTATTTTTTAATAAATAAAAATAATTTGTTTGTTTATAATATATACATCCTTTGGTTTTGACTATTAACGTGATGACAAGTATTTATTGAGAAATTATAAACATATTTAAAATTAAGATATTATGAATTTAAAATTATATTTATTATGTGATGAAAGTTAAAATATTAAATATTAGTTAAAAAATAAATAAATTTTATTAAAAATTAAATATAACTTCGTAATTTTATTTTAAAAATTAGGTGAAAGTTAATAAACCTTATCTCAAATTTTATCTTTGTAGCCCCATAAATATTTCTCAAGAATAGAAAATTGTTGTGCCTGGACAGATATTCCACCCATAAAACTTATAAATCTAAGTTTATTTGTGGCATACATATGTTAATTACGATTTAGTTGTAGATAATTTCTCTCTTGACCTTTAATGAAATGACAAATTTTCGGTATAATTGTTGATAGATTTTTTTTAAGACACCTTTCGATCTTAGTATATGGAGAGACGAGAATTTATTGATGGACCAAATTCAGATGACCCGAGGCTATAAGTCTACTCTTTTGCTTATTCAAGCCTAAGAACCTCGAACAAACCCTAGGTCTTGACTACAAAAAATGAGAATCCCAATAAGACAATTAATATCCATTTTCTAAAATCTACCAAAATATCTCATTGCATTAAAAGTTTAGTGCACCGCACCAATTATATGATAAACATTTATTAAGTCACTCTATGCCGACAGACCATGATTGTAAAATGACCTGTTGACTGTCAAAGATCGACAAATCATACCACAATCACACTATTTTAATTGATATAACGATCATTGTGATTTGATTGAATAGAAATTACGATATTTTAATTTATATGCTTCACGCATATTGAATCTTTCAAAGATTTTTATATAAATATTTGCATCAAGTGATCTATATAAACAAGTAATCACTACATCCATAAGATGCACATTAAGTCTTTCAAAGATCGTCAAACTAATTAAAAATCAAAATTTAATGATATCTATCACAAGAGAATATATTTTATTAAAATCAGTACCAGGTCTCTGATAAAAACCTTGAGTAATAATTTATACTTTATATCTAATAACCTTGTTATTTTTATTATATTTTTTTTATAAATACCCATTTGTATTCAACAAGTTTGACATCTTTAGGTGTCTGGATTACATATTCAAATATTTCTCGTTTGATAAGAGAAGTTAATTCTATTTGAATTACTTTTTTTCATTAAAGCTAATTATGCCTTTGTCTACATTCATCAATAATTTATGGTTCGTAATCATTTTTCATAATCTAAATAACTACTGAGTAAAAAAAATATATTATTAATTACTATATTATTATGATCCCACATTATATGCGTATAAATATAATTTATAGATTTTCTTTTATTTTTCAATTCTTATGCCCCTTCAGGAATTTATATCACTTCAGAGACAATTGTCTCTTCAGGATTAATTAGCTATTTAAGTAGATTTATCTTTTTAGGGACAATTAGCTTTTCTGAAGTAGTAGGTATAATACTAACATTTTTAGTTGCTTAGTTTTTTCTTTTTTGTGAAACTGTATATTTTGAATCAAATGGTCTACCACGCTTCTAGCATTTCAGAAATGATTCATTTGCTGCTAGTTATTATTCTTCAAGAATAATCACTGAGCTAGTGTATTAACAGTTGAAATATATGATTTGGTCACTCGTGGTATATCATTAAATGCATATGGTAATTAATTTGTAATTTACTGAAGTTACACGATTTTTCGCATCTCATTTTTGCATTAATTAGTGCAAGGATCAAAATAAAATAAAGTAATTATATTCTAATAAAATTTAAGTCTAATTTCAAGAGACACTTTCTTTTCTCCTAATGATAGAAAAACTATCCCATAAAATTGACAGTACATAAATTATGCAATAAATAAATTATCTATTAAGGGCTCGAAATATCTAAAAATAAAAGGTAAATTAAAACTAATATAAATTTTTAATCGATATTAAGGATTCATTTTTGTACACTATGCATAACTTAAAGTTCATAGATGAGATTATTAGATTAATGACCAGTTATAAGTTATAATAGAAAATATTGATGATAAATAACATATCTAAGATGAATTAATGATGCAGCATGTAAAACTGCATGTTCCCATGTAAAAATTAGCAATTGAGCATGTAATAAAAGAGTTCGAGCAATTAACTATATTCGTTTAATGAGAGATTCAGCTAATTTATTTTTTGTATGAACATGTGGGACAAGATATTCTACATCAATACCCATTAACATACAATAGTCATCAAATATTTTAGAGGTAAACTTATCAGTATTATCCAAATGTATAGTCTTGATTAGATGATCAGGAAATTATGCTCTTAACTTAATAATCTCTGTAAGCAATTTAGCAAATGTAATATTTGTTGGAGATATGCCCTAGAACCAATCGTGTTATATTGTTCGGGGCATTACTTCATTGTATATATAAATTTATGAGTGTAGATGGACTTATAGGTCCATTAGGTATTGAACCTTACCCATCTTGTGAATCCTGTCTTAAAGGTAAAAT
>JAWDEX010161907.1:0-18261 GCA_035221805.1 Trichilia hirta | reverse complement strand
TTAATTAATTAATTTTGAATTAATTATTCTTGGTCAAAGATATAATGCAAGTTTGACTTGAGCTCATCTATAAAAAATGAGCTTGATTATATCACATTATGTTCCTATTATTATATATATTTATTTGGATAAATATTAAAATTAATAAAAATGGGAAAATGATAGAAAAATAAAAAATTTGGGTCATCTTCTCCTCAAAAATGTTGGCAGTCATGGGAGCTCCTTTGGGAAAGGTTTCAAGTGTTGAGAGCTCACACTTGTGAGCTTGATCTTTATCAAAATCAAAGGCTAGCAAGATATGCACTTTAAAGATTAATTTTGCAATTTTATTTTCTATATTAAAAGCATAGTTTTATGGTTTCTTTTCTACAGAGAAAAACTTTATTTATGCATATTTTAGACCATTAGAAACCAATACATATAAGTATATGACATATGTTAAATTAAACCTTTGGTATACATATAGGTATACAACATACATAAAATTCAATTAGTTTTGTAGATCAAATCGATGGCATATATTGCTATAAATTATTTATATTTAATTTTATTTATACTTATGATTATAAAATATAGTCACCTGTGTCATTTTGTCATCATATTTTCAATCATATGCTTTATGACCATCCTTACCACTTTTATCTCTAACATGTTTCATACGTTTCTTATCTTTTATATAAGCAAGGAATATTTTTTAAAAGTAAAAAAAATTTTGCTTAACTTATTAAAGCTAATAGGCTTGTTTTAAGTCTCCTAATATAAAATTGAAATTATCGTTATTGATTCTGTGCATGGATATGCTTCAAAATAATTAGAAACGGTTAGCTATCCGAATTTAACCAAAGAAAAGTATAAATGTTATACTTTTAGCTTTATATTTCTATATATATATATATATTGTTAAAAAAATTTTAAATTCCATATTTATATAATTGATCTTTAGGCAATGTTTTTCCTTGGTAGAAAACTCTTTCAGTTGATACACATTAAATCTAATCTTAAAGTTTCTGAAATACGCATCCAAAATAATAAAGATTTATAATAAACTACTATTACTAAAAATAGACTGTTAACTGTGGCCCATATTTTGTATTTGGAGTATTGGTATATATATAAGTATATGACATGTTAAACCCTTGGTATATGTATAGGTATACAACATACGTGCTATTCAGTTAATTTAGTGAACTTATTTATGACTTATATATTTTTATAAATTATTTGTCTTTAATTTTAATTATACTTATGATTATAAAATATAGTCACATGTGCTATTCTTTCATCATATTTTCAATTATATGTGCTACAACCATCTATATCACTCTTATTATCGTACAAGTTATTTTGTAAGATATCTCAATTATATCTATCATATATATATATATTTTTTTTGTATTGATGATTTTATGTAGTTATACTGTTGACAAATTTGATGATTTGTATATATTATCAGACATTAAGTTTTGGAAGAAATGAAAATCAGAAAATGACACATTAAATATCATGGGCCTTTATCTGGAGATGGGTTGTATAGTAGGAGGTGTTTTATATAAAAGCTCAATAAATATTTTCAGGATTCAGACAATTTTTACAATAGAATTTAAATTAGAACTGCCAAAGATGATTAAAAAATATAATGTAAGTATACTAAACTTCTGAGACTGTTACAAAATTCATGAAGGGAAAAGAAAGGAATCGAGTTTTAAGAGAATTTGTAAATCTTGAACCTATTAATCTACGTTAGCCAATAAAATTAAAGGGTAAGAGGCCTAAAAGTAGGAATGAAGCATCCAAAGATATTAACAATGTGCATTAGTTTACTACTATTTTTTTAAGTTGTGATGTTTTGATATTTTTGGATATCTTCATTTTTCTCCAGAAAATACGAAGCAACCACCCACAAAGTAATTTATTTCTAGCCCTCTCTAGTTATCAATATGCATTCTTTTACTGCTACACAAACCTATATTCTCTATTTAATGTTTTACTTAAAATTTGCATTCTCTCTCTCTATAATATGTTAAAATTTTTACTGCTAAAATTTGTACTCTCTTTCTAATATATTAAAGTTTTGCTGTTAAAATTTGTATTATCTCTCTAACACATTTCGATCACTGTTGAAAATCTTGAAGTTTTACGAGAGGGTTTTTTTAGCGTCGTTTTAGCAGCCTAAAATCTTCGATTCAAATTTTCAATATTATTTTGATCATGTTAGATTATGCGCATAAATAGGTATTTGTTATTAGAAATAAACTGTCAAGTATAGCCAATATTTAATACTTAGGGTATTTGTATACATATTACGACATATGTTAGACCCTTGGTATAGATATACGTATACAACACATGAAAAATTTAGTTAGTTTTGTAGACTTGATACACGACTTATATATTTTTACAAATTATTTGTATTTAATTTTAAATATACTTATGATTATAAAATATAGTCACCTGTGCCATTTGTGTCATCATATTTCTAATCATGTACTTTACGATCATCTATGCTACTCTTATTATTGCACAAAATATTTTTTAGGATATATCAATTATATTTATTACATTTTTTTTTGTATTGACGATTTTATACAGTTATACTATTGACAAATTTGATAATTTGTACATGTTATTAAATACTGAGTTTTGGAGAAAAGTGACATCAAGTATATTGGGCTTTAAAGTATACATAGGTTGCATAAAAGTAGTTATTTTATATAAAATTTTAATAGATATTTTTAGAATTCAAACAATTTTTACAATAGAATTTAAATCAGAACTGTCAAAGATGATTGAAAAATAATTATGATATGAAAGATATTTTATTAACTTTATGTAATGAGTATCAAACTTCTCAGGTTGCTACAAAATTCGCGAAGGGAAAAAGATAGAAATAGAGTTTTAAAAGGAATTATAATTTTAAATATAATAATTCATGCTGGCCAATAAAAGTGAAGGGTAAGAGGCCTAAAAATAAGAACGAAGTATATTTTGTAAAATATAATATGTTATAAGACATCAGTTTTGTTCAATTTATATTAAAAGGGTTTGGTCATAAAGTTGCTGGAGTGAAGTTAACTATTTATCTAGTAATATATTTTTTTCCTTTTTTCTTTAGATCTTGAATCTCCCTTTTAGAGTCTTATGTAACTTACTATTATATTTTCTAAAGTAACAAAGTTTTTCATTTGATTTTATACAGATTTTGAAGGATGATGAACATTTTTGCACATACAGTGAAAAGATAAGTTTATTGAATGATGGAATGCAATTTTTAGATTATCTTGATTTGTGACTATCTTCTAGCGTATTGTATGAAAGGGTGCGTTGTATTGCCTGTATCTGTCGTTATTAATTTATGTTTGTCTGCAGTAGTATAATTTAAGTTGGGCTTTTGCAAGTAATTCTTTTGTCTTGACCCTGTATGTTGATAAATTTATTAATGCTGCAAAATAGCATTTAATTTTGCGCTTCTTCCTAAAAAAATATTTTTATTTAATGACTATAAAAATAGTAATATCTCAATATAATATAATATGTGTTTAAAAGTAATATTTTACTATAAAATTATATATAATGTGACAATAAAGTATAAATTCTTTAATTCTATCAATTATTTTATTAATCAAAATATAAAAAATATTATACCCTTAAGAAATTTATAATTATTAGGGTGTTATTTTTAAAAGTATTATTAAAGGAGTTAAATTCTCTCATTTAATAAGAATATGAGCTTGGTATGTCTAAATTATTGGGTTACATAGTATTTATGTAAGTAATGTTGAGATCTATAATTTTTTACAATAAAAAGAATAACAAATAGAAATAGAAATAATTATTTTTTATTTAACGAGATTAAAATATTCTCTTGAGAGGAGTTTAAATGTCCTTTACCCTACATTTTTTAACGTTACTGGTAAACAGCTGTTGTTTTCTCTAGGATAGAGATCTATCATCCTGAAACAGCAAAATGTAATTTAATTAATGTTTGATATACCATTCATGACAACACTAATCAAAGGAGCTAGCTTGTCTTAATATTCGAACACTTGTGATTCGTGACATTTTTCATCCAACTTTGGAAAGTTTTTGATCTTCCAAAACATGCTTACTCATTGATGTAGATTGTATCATTGATAGAGATTCTCTTTTGATTGTGTTTCTTTCTTTTATAGAGAGACTACAATTCCAAAAGCACATGTATCCTCAACTAGGTAGGTATCCATCAGATCATCATTGAAAATTTTGAATGGGATAAATTCATTGAAACCCTAGTCTAGTTTCAATCTATGTGTAGAATGGATGTCGTATTACATCAAATTATGGAGGTTTTTTTAAAGCAAAAAATAAAAATTAAATAAATAATTAAAAATAGAATGGAATCAAACTCAAGTACTCAACTCATGGACCATTCCCACCCGATTACCCGTACAGTTTACCGATTCGGAGCTCCGTATAAATACCAAACCCAAATACCCTAACGCTCCAAAATCTAATTATATAGCCGTTAGAGACAAATCAAAACGACTTTCCAATCCAACCACATTCATTTGAATTCAAAATCAAATCCTCATTATATCCTTCGTTTGACGCTCCAAAAGTCTCTCTCTCTCCCTCTCTCAAATCAAATTTCGCTCTGAAGATCTTTGAATACTGAAATCTTTTTTGGCAAATCAAATGGTGGAAATGGATACCGAGAAACACGACACCAATTGCGACTCTAACACAGGTGGATTTTGGTTCTTTACTTCAAGAAAACATGTGCTGTAATTGTTGTAATTTGAACAAATATTTGACTTATTTCAGATAAAACCATAGGGGTTATGACTTCGTTTCCTCCAATTTAAAAAATAAACAATTGATTTTTGGTTTTATACGTTTCCTTTGCTTCTTATTTCCAACTTTTATTATTCAGATCAAAACTTCAAGAGTGAATCTTGTGACTCAGGTTAATGATTTTTATGATTTTTGTATATTAGTTTATGTTTCTGTTTCTTTTATTCAAGAATAGGAAATGCTGAAATTATAATTAAAATTTTTATTTAATCTTCAAATTCAATTTAGATATATTAGCCCTTTGAATTCTTATTTTTCAAATTTTATTTTCCTTCTGTAGGGGTTTAATTTCCCTCGTAGGGGTTTCATTTCCCTCTTAATTTTGTGCCATGTGGTCAATTGGTTGCAGTTTAATGTTCAACTCGGTCCTAGAAATATGGAGATCATTGGAATTCGAAACTTCAATTTCCTTTTCTGCGTCCAAACATTTTTTTTTAACTGACCAAAAGAGCTGCTTTGTAAGTTATTTTGGTCCTGTAATTTGCGTACTCATTGAGGGTTTTTGGGAATTTCCTTAGAGATAATTGAAGAAACTACATATTCTATGGATGAGGATAGTTTATCCAACAGAATCCGAGAAATTTCTCCGATGCAGGGGCCAACCCTTCCAATACTGCAGAAAATTATATGTTTGAGCTCTAAGATTGAGGTAAAATTTTGCCCCTTGTTCCGCTTTCATTTCGTTTTTTAATAATTATTGACCCTCTTCGATCCGGGCAAGTAGTTTATACTATGTACAACTTAGTCCTTGTGTTGAATTTTGAGTTTTATCTTTCCTTTTATTGTTTCTGTTGCTTTTAGCATTGATTTTGATGTTTGTTGTTCAAGGTTTTGAAGAGAGATTATACGTTTCTTAAAGATCTTGCGAAGAGCATAAGCAGTGATTCTTTTCCTGGCCCTGATGTTTTAGATGCTCTCCGGCTTCTCAGTAAGTATCCCATGCTGGTTTTGATGATTGTTTTTCTTTTCATTCTTCTTTCTTTCGTGTTAACCACGTGATTGTTGTACTTGGTAATAGGTAATGAATATGAACTGTTGAAGAAGAAGTACCTAGACGAGTCATCTGAGAGGAAGCGGCTTTACAATGAAGTGATTGAGTTGAAAGGCAATATTAGGGTTTTCTGCAGATGTAGACCTCTAAACAAAGCTGAAATTTCTAATGGGTCCACTAGTGTAGTAGAATTTGACTCATCTGAAGAGAATGAGCTACAAATTGTCTCTGATTCTTCTAAGAAACAATTCAAGTTTGATTTTGTGTTTAAACCTGAGGATGATCAAGGTAATCTGTGATCCCATGTCTTAGAATGTTAATGCAGGGAATTAGCTTCCATCAACATCGGGCTGCTTAAATTCTTAATCTAGTGCTTCTAAAATATGCAGAGACTGTTTTTGCACAAACTAAGCCTGTTGTGACTTCGGTATTGGATGGCTTTAATGTCTGCATATTCGCATATGGACAAACTGGAACTGGGAAGACGTTTACAATGGAGGGAACACCTGAAAATAGGGGTGTGAACTACCGTACTTTGGAGGAGTTGTTCTGTGTTTCCAAGGAAAGAAGTGGTGTCCTGAGATATGAGCTATTTGTTAGCATGCTAGAGGTTTATAATGAGAAGATAAGGGACCTCTTGGTTGAAAACTCCAACCAGCCTCCTAAGAAGTGAGTCTCTCTGATTATTTGAGCACCTTGGTTGTGAGCTCTTGTATGTTGATTTCTGGACTTATGAGCACTTGGGTAAAAAAATTGGACTAGCAGACTAGTGAAGCAAAAATCTGTATCTATTTTTTTTTTTTTTTTTGACTAACTATCACATTTGCCATAAAATGAAATGTTCTTTTAGCTATATCCTATCTTGTAATATCAGCAATAACTAATTCATACTGGAACAGAAAATAGAAATGAAACAAATTATTTTACATGGACGTAGGTTAGAGATAAAGCAAGCTGCAGAAGGAACTCAAGAAGTGCCAGGACTCGTTGAAGCTCAAGTCTACAGTACAGAGGAGGTGTGGGAGCTACTCAAGTCTGGAACAAGAGTTAGATCTGTTGGATCCACCAATGCTAACCAGCTTAGTAGCCGGTCTCACTGGTAATTACAAATCCTAATGGAATGATTTAGTAAAGATTAAGCTGATGAAAAGAAAATGGTAACAAAGACATCCATATATTGTGGCAATAACAGAAAAAGTTGTTTGCATGCAGCCTGTTGCGAGTGACTGTGAAAGGGGATAATCTAATTAATGGGCAGAAGACCAAGAGTCATCTCTGGCTGGTAGACTTGGCTGGTAGTGAGCGTGTGGGAAAGATTGAAGTTGATGGCAATAGGTTGAAGGAATCTCAGTTTATAAATAAGTCTCTCTCTGCCCTTGGTGATGTTGTTTCTGCTCTGGCATCTAAATCAAGCCACATTCCGTACAGGTCTCTCTCTCTCTCTCTCGTTTATCTGTTTGACTGCAATTGCATAATATATCTGACAAATGTTTCTATTATTGTGTGTAAACCAGGAACTCAAAGCTTACTCATATGCTACAGAGCTCTCTAGGTAAGCTTTTGTTTTAGCCTTAGAAGTAATACTAACTCGAATACAATTGAGTTCCCTGAAAGTTCTAAGTTAACTCATTCAGAATTTGCTTGCATTTGTTGAGGTTTCAGTACATAATTTAAGGCCCCTAAAAGCCCATTGGCCTTTCTTTTTTTCTGTGAGACCCATGGATCTTCTTTTTGAGGAACTAATACTAACTGGAATACACAATCTAGGTGGTGATTGCAAGACTGTGATGTTTGTCCAGATCAGCCCAAGTTCTACAGACCTCGGGGAGACCATTTGTTCGCTGAATTTTGCCAGCCGAGTTCGGGGAATTGAAAGTGGTCCTGCTCATAAACAGGCAGATTTTACTGAACTTTTTAAGTATAAACAAATGGTATGTATCTATATGAGTTACACAAGTCATAAGATGATCTCAAATTGCTGAAAGTTTAAGGGTTTTGTAATATTACAGGCAGAAAAGTTAAAGCATGATGAGAAGGAAACAAATAAGTTACAGGATAATTTGCAGTCAGCGCAATTAAGGCTTGCTGCCAGAGAACATATCTGCAGAACTCTTCAAGAAAAGGTTGGTAGTTTCAAATTTTTTATTTTATTTTATTTTATTTTATTTATTTATGATCTGTTTTATAGCTTGTATGATGCACCAGGATTGCAGTAATAATTTTAAAACCAATTTTAAAACCAAGCAGACTAAATTTTACAAAAACAGGTTCGGGACCTTGAGAATCAGTTGGCAGAGGAAAGGAAAATTAGGATAAAACAAGAAACTAGAGCTTTAGCTGGTGCATGTACTCAATCTTCAGCATTGTCATCTGCTAAACAACCTACCGTGAAGACGAAGGCAGAGAAAAAACCACCATTGTGTCCTTCAAAAATGAGGTTACCACTGCGAAGAATTACCAATTTCATGCCCCCACCACCATCTCCTCACTCATCTTGGAAAACCAAGACCATGAGAACTACCACAATTGCAGCAACAGGTGACAAAGAAAACACTAACAGAATTACAATGCCAGTGTCCACCACAACAAACACTAAAAAACTTATGATTCCAAGGCGTATTTCAATTGCAGTCAGACCTCCTCCGTCAACAACAATAACATCAACAACACGAGTTATTCAGCCCAAGAGACGAGTATCCATTGCTACCCTACGTCCTGACACAAGCTCACACATGACAACACCACTCCTTTGTCAACACCAAAATAGAAATGCAATAGGCAGGCAGTCGTCACTCACAAGAGACCCTCAAAAGGCAAGGTATTCGAGGTTGTTTTCTCCCTTTCCGGAGTTCCAGCCAGCATCTGAAAGTACACCAATTGCCATGAGGAGCAGCAGTAAGTTCATGGGAAGTCCTCCTTCACAGGCGCCAGGTTCATGGAAGCCCAAGCATCCAACGGTTGTTGCATTGCAGAAGAAAGCATTGGTGTGGAGTCCTTTAAAGTTGAGAGGCATAAAAAATTACAGGAGATCGTTGTTACCTTCTCAAACCTTCAGCTGAGGTTGCAACTAAATGAAAACTACCATGCTAGTCTTTTTCTTTCTTGCCAATACCATGTTAACAGTGAAATTTGTTTTTCTTTCTTTCTTATTTTTTTTTCTTTTTTGGTCTCTTAATTCTTTTAAACTGTAGGATATTTTTCCCGTTTTATAATTGTAATGCTTCTTTTACATTTGAGAATTTAAAATTTGAAAATTATACTTACCATTTATTATTATTCCAATATTTTTTTATCACAAGTGCGGTAATATTCATTAATTAAATAATAAAATGGTATACTAAATTCTTGTAATTCAATAGATAAATGTCAAATTTGAAATGAACAAAATTGAGAGAATACTTAAAAAATGTGAAAACAACTTCTTGAAATTATGATTACATTTATGATATAGAAAATTAAAAACAGTATCCAAAAATTTTTAAAATGGAAAAATATTATAAATAAATATAAATTGATTCAATATAATATGAATAAAAATTGAACATTAGAATTTTTTTAATATTTGATAGAAAAAAAAATAAAAATAATAAATGAGTTGACTTTTTAATAATATTGATTATGTAAATGAGAAAAGTTTGTATAGCTTGTGTTGTATGGAAGTAATAAATGAGATTTACATATAACAAAATAAAATAAACGGCTCAGATCGATTCGTATTAATATTTGATTAATGACACGTGTGATTCTCCTTGAAAGCTCTGACAATGTGCAACTACACAATCAACACCAGAGTCATAAAGTGAAAATTCAGAAACGTCCCTCGACCGTTTGATTAATGAAAAAGATCAACGGCTAAGCAATAACTAATTCACCATCAACTTCAAAAAGAAATACAATGAAAATATAATGACAATATATAATTCTAAAAACCAAAAATGTAGCCGTTTGCATACGTTTTCATAGGATAAATTGTACCGTTGGAACAAAAACATCCGTTACTGAAGTGGAGAGTTCAATCTCTACTTTGACCTTTTCACTTAAACAGTGTGAAAGCCGAAGAGTTTCTGGACGGGAGAGATTAAACAAGAAGGAGAACCTGTCGTTGGATTATAACCCCATTGAATTTTGTTATGGACCACCATTAAGAAGAGGAAGAAGAAGAAAAAGCGAGAGTGAGAGGAGCGGAGACGAGACCCACAAAGTGTTTTCTTTGAGGTTTTGGGAAATAATAATGGTTGCGAGAACCCCACCGAATCACAGGAAAGTTTTGGCTCCTCTTAATCCTGTTCTTCTAAGAGAAACTGTAAAGAAGGTACGATATTTTTATCTGAGTTGGATTGCCACTGGAATTTTTGATTTTCATATTCCTTTTGGGTGTGGCCGGATATGGAAAATTGCTCCTCTGTTCAAGACCAATGTGTCTGTTCTTATTGTTTCCTCTGCTTTGTTAGGAACCAAACAGAGAATTTTGTCTCAACTGGTGTTTTTTTCAATGTGCGATCTTTTTTCTTCGGACCTGTCGATTTGTTATCTTTTTTAGAGTGGGGTTTGTTCTGTTCAAATCCTCGCTGTCTTGGACCATAGGCTGCTCTAGGCTTAACTAAGTACAAATTCAACATTTCCTGAATTTGGTTTCTTTCACCTTTTCTGCAGCCAAACATTGGAATTTCTCTGAATGATAATTTGAATTTATTTTTTTATTTTCTTACGGTTTGTATTATTTTTTGGTAACTTTGTGAAGGTGGATAAATGTATGGCAAGATTGCAAGAGCTACAGTACACAGCAACTGGAGGAACGAAAGTGATTTCTGGGGTTAGTCTCAGTCCCAGGAGTACTAGAGGTTACCTGAGAACTAGTCTTCGATGCAAGCAAGAGTCTTTAAGGTATGAATGCTCCATTATGAGTTTGATTTTATGTGTTTGTGAGGTCAATATGATGATTTATTTTGTTATTAAATATCATTTTGTATGCATATTCAAACGGGTTGTCATATTTTTTGCTTTTCAATTTGAAGGATCAAGAATGCAACCCCTAAAAGATCTGGTGGAAAGTTGCCAGAAAATGCAAGGGGTATCTCTCTCTATCTTTGGTTATTTTCATTTCATAAATTTTCTCGAAATCAATCAGATTGTCCAACAAATTTAATATTTGTACACAGGAGAGTGGCGCAGTATGTCATTACCAGCAATGCTAGTTGGTGAAACAGTGGGAGAAATTCTACAAGCAACCCAATTTGCAAGAGAAATTGTGGCCGCAGTTGCTACTAAGACCAAGAAAATAAACTTTGAAGATCCCAAAACTCCTGTGGCTCAAAAGAGAAACGAAAGGCCAAATCCGGAAAACACTGAGCTCAGGATTAGAAGAAGGAAGGAAAAACAGAATAAGCTACAATCAATCAGCTCAGAATCTGATTCTCCACCGCTTCGAAGAGTTCGATCACGAATCAACTTCAAGGCTTCACCTCCAAAAGTTAGAAAATTTGAGGAGAATAGTAGATATCTGGCAAATAGAGTTTCACTAATGAACAAGCCATGGGCTAAAAAGACCGTACTATTCCCAAATCCTTTGTTTCTCTCTACACCATCAAAACAGCAGCAGAAATTTTGCAAGACAAGATCTCCTGTTATTGCAAGGAACAAGCAAACACCACACAAGTTCTTGATTAAGTCCTCGCCATCAGCTTCCAAGTTTCAAATGAAGATCAAAAGCCCACCATTGGTTTCTCGATCTCCCACAAGATCAGCAAACTTGAACAAGTGTCCAAAGCTGTCAACAGCTTCAAAACTACGCCGATCATTTTCACCTTCAAGATTGGCCAACAGATTGGTATCTCCATTGAAGAGCAGAAAAGCTGTACAGCAGTGTGATGGGCAAATGAGTGGATTGAAACAGCGTCCAACTCCAAGGCCTGTGCGATTCTCAACGGGGAGAATCTAGTCGTTGTCATTTGCTTTGATTCAATTGAAGATTGTACTTATAGTTGATTATTTTCCTCTGCAGTTGTGGGTTTGTTACATTTTTTCTGTGACGTTTTTCATCAATAATATGATTGATATTACATATTGTGTTTATACAATATTTTATTACTAAAGTTGATATTTAAAAAAAAATTTGAAGATGTTGATCGAGAAATGATCCAATGCAAGACTTTTTCACATCATATTCAAAATGACAAGACATCACATTACATAATCATATCACATAAGCGATTGTATTTCATAAGGTCGTAGACATCCATCCCTACCAACATTTCTGCTTGAGCAAATGATAAAAACGTAGCAATAATGCATCTTAGAAACAAACTATGTCAAATGTCGTGTGTCTATGAAAAATTTCAGAAATGTGGCGAAGGGATGACATAAAAACACCAAATTAGCACAGTAAGAGAGATCAATGTACACACATATGGCTGAAAGAACATATGCCATATCAATCTTAATTGCAATTATTCTACATTTGATAATACAATTTCTATGAACTAGATAGAAACTCGAGGAGTAATTATAAACTTCCCCTGGTCCCAAAAAAACACACAAAAGAGAGAACAAAATAAAAATAAATACTGTTCTCTTTCCTCAGTGGAGATTTTATATGGCAATAGGATAAAACCCAAAAAGGATAAAACCCACACTAAACTGAACAATGAGCAATTGAACAGAATGACTCAGATGTTGCTGATTTCAAGTGAAGCTCCTAACCAACCATAGTATTCATCATTTTCATTGCTTTGGGAAAGGAGGGAGGCAAGCAAGAATTGTCTACCTCGCTTCCTTCGACTTCCTCTCTCTTTCTGAAGAACTCATACTGTCAGTAGCAAACCACACTATTTCAGATCAATCAACAGCGAACCTTGAGATTAGCAAATCAATGTAAGAGTTTGTACTAAGAAATACTCAACTCATGAACTAACCTTAGGCTACATGACTCCAGCTGAAGCTCTTGCCTATTATTATGCCGAGGGAATGGATTTTCATGGGAAGTTTGCTCGCTTGGTTACCAACAGCTTCCCATGCTAACAACATCAACCGTCAAAGGTGGGATCCCAAAAGGTACCCTACTGGGAGAACCGCTTTTAGGAGGTAATTTCAAGTAATTTTGGAGAGGTTTCATCACTCCCCCCTCAACAAAGGTGGAAGAGAAAGCTGAATTCAAACTGTTATGAAACTCTTCGTATAAAGGCATCAACCGTGTCTTTAGCCCGATAGCCTGAGGCATTAAGTTAGTTCGTCACCAATGTAATGTGGAATCAACTTTAGAAGAAGAACATGGTATCTAAAAGACTATTCTGATGCTAAGCAAAAAAGTTTACCTTGACATGATTTTTGATTAAGTTCTTCGTCATCCTCAGATAGTGAACTACCACATGGAAGTGAAAATCATTCTCTCCCTCACCAGGAGCAGTTACACACCTGGCAGGCACATTAAGTGATTCATCACTGTTTGACATTAGGCCTAGTTTTTCTGGTTCAGGATATTCATCGAACTTGCACTTCCAATCATCAGAGGGCTCACACACTGGATTAAAACTCTCGAGTAAAACAAAATATCGTATAATTAGCAATTATAAAAGTTTCTAGATTACTAAAACAACACACAAATAGCAATAGAATATTAAGCAGTTGCTCACCTTATCAAGATCCTTAGGTGTCAAAATAGAACTAAGCTTTGCATCAGCGGCCAGAGAATCATCGTTGTCTAGCTGATACATATCATCATTACTAGTGCTTGCTACCCATCCATGCATACTTTCTGCTAATTTCTCATTAATTACATTTGACCAGCTCAGACGACGGATATGAAACACTTTCAAGCTTTTTAATTTGGTGGCATGTGATGGCAAAGGAATTTCAGGATTTTTCTGACGATATAAAAATGTAGGTCATTAAAAGAAGTTGATTTGAATGGAAAAAGAAAATGAATAACTGATATTAATGATTCCTTCTCCCTGACGGTGCCCCGAAATCTCAGAAAGATACAAAACGGCATATTTTGTTGGGAAAGTCATAGGATTCATAAATTCAGCGGAAAAACAGAAGATCATACTGATCACTCACAACAATGTTTGGATGAGAGAGATTTTTGAGAAGGTTCCCTTCTTCTTCAAGCTCCATGATGTGAGCCTACGTAAAGCAATAAGAAAACCAAGTGAACTCAGGCAATCAAACATATATGGCCATTTCCGACAAATAAACATGTCCAAATTGGCTTTGAAGCACAAATTTGCACAACCAAAATCTGAAAATAACAATGAAAAGCAAACTCAATATCAAATGGTTTAACACAAAATATCTAAAATCACAAGATTTGTTATTGGGTAAAAACCAAAGCAAACTGTACATATTTTTCAGAAATTGGGGTCAGATGACAATGCCACAATCAAAAGTTGAACAGTTTGACACTATTATAGTTTTTACCGAGTTAAAATAGTCAAACTATAGGCTAATAATAAATTTTAATTTTATGTGAAATTATTTTAAAAATTAAAAGAGAAATAAATAATTATATTATTGATTACACCCACAACACAAGGTTTATTTAATGTCACAAGATAATTTTTAAGTCACGCTTATTGTAATGCTAATGTAAAATTATATAAATTATTAAAATTAGTATTATTAAATATTTATTTTAGTTTTGCTTTTAAGGATTGTAGAAATATCTCAATTTTTATAAACATATTTGATTAAATGATATTTGAAATCAACAGGATTTAGTGTGATTCACATAATATTTTTAAATAAATTATTTTTAATTTAATTTTTTTAAAACAAATATATAATTTTGCCTCCGTTCGTATTCGGATGTTTGATTGAAGGGCAAGGTATGTCAAATGAAAGGGAAAGATTATGAAACAAAGCGCGTTAAGGAATATGAAATAACGGGGCCATGTGTTCCATTGCGTAGTGTCAATGTGGTGCACCACATGGATTATTTCGGGATTTCAATTAATTTTTTTTTTTTTTTTTTTTTGTATAATGGATTTGTTTATAATTAAAATGAAATTAATTGATTCCTTTTTTCCATAAAATATTATTATTAATTAATTATAGAAGATATCACGATTATTTTTTTATTT
The DNA here is from genome assembly GCA_035221805.1 of Trichilia hirta. NCBI lineage: Eukaryota > Viridiplantae > Streptophyta > Magnoliopsida > Sapindales > Meliaceae > Trichilia > Trichilia hirta. The sequence continues at coordinate 3,363 of JAWDEX010161907.1, read as the reverse complement.
ATTATCAAACAATATTATTTTTAATAAATGTATATTTCAAATGTTTATTAAGTGAAGATATATCACACCAATAATTTGAGATGACGATATCCTAAATATGATCCCACAAATAAATTTAACTAAGAATGATTTTTGACATTCCAACTTTGTGTAAATCGTATTTTGAAGTATACATAAAATTATATTCAAGATTAGTAATTTTTTTAAGAAATTGGTTTAAGAGAAACATTTAGAAAAAAAAAAAAAAAAAACTTTTAAATTCTTTTTAAAGAACTAAAATTTTTTCCAAATTTAAGTTTTTATCTAAATAAATTGAAGAAGTAATAAATGAGAACACAATAAAATAATAAATTTTAATTCCAAGTTGATATAAACACATGATCCTAATTTCTTTTTTAAAATTAAACAATATTTATCCTTTTTAAGAGATAAAAATTTGGCCGCCATTATACTGGAATCTTTTTCACTTGACCCACGATATGTTCATAGGTACATGAGTAACAGAAATTTTGATAAATTAGGTAAGCCTAGCAGATGACTTACCTCTTGAAATAGTCTTACATTGGGAAGTTTACATTTAAAACACAGGAAAATATTAACAGTTGGGCCAGAACTTGGTTCTTCTTATCTCGATTCCTTTCATAGTCAACAAAAGACAAAAGTGTTTAAGCATTTTTAATCTGGTTCAAAGATATTAAAAAGATTTGTGTTGAAAAGAAATTGCTTACTTGTCTCGTCAGTTTTGTTAATAACTAAAATTTTAGTGGGTGATGTTGGTTCATTGGGGGAAAAAAATTGATTTACAACGTAATATTAAAAAGAGGGAGAGAAAATAGTGTGACAGATTCTTGAGAAAAAAAAAAAAAAAAAAGGCCTAAAATCCATCTCAACTCATCAATGGAAGAAGAGAAAAAATGAAAAAAGAGGATAAATATATGCTGTAATTTTCGCAGTAATATAACTCATATAAAATAAACTAAGATTAAATACTTCTTCGAACTGTTATATAATTTATATCATGATTATGAACTAAAGAAAAATTCAAAGAAAAAAAAAATGTAGAAAAAGAAAAGGTAATTGTTCTAACAATATTCAAACTCTTACTTTCATTCTTCTCTAGAAAGATCGACACACGTTGTATGTACAGTTAACTCCTCGATGATTACTAGAATAAAATACGTTGTTGAAGACAGAACAGCTAGCTACCTGTTGTGTAATGGGTCAGGGCAAGAAGGAACTTCCCTGTTGATTGTAGCAACAAAACCTCCATCAGAATCAGAATCAGAAGATGTAGGATTATTGCTAGAAGTATTGTTCCAAGTCTGAGAATCATTGTTCACTGCAACTTCTTCCATGTCTTTTAGATATCTAGCTGCCAGAACTTCGTGACAATATAGAGATGACAAGCTCAAGACAATCAATAGGAAACAAATTACTTGATTCTTCTTTGAGCTAAACATGGCTTTTAGGAATCACTTTTAGGATTGAGAGAGAGAGAGAGAGATTTTGTGAATTTAAAGAGAGAGAAGAAGACGAAGATTCAAAGGTTGTGTCTGGAGAATGAAAAATTTGGTCATCCCTAGCTAGCTAGCATAGACAATGAGGGATATAAGACACATGAACGGCATAGATTATGTAATAATAATGAACAGTGTTTCAATGCTTCAAAGACAAAGAATGTAACATCATTCACACCCATTACTACTGTTTCAGCAAGGAAAAATCAAATATTTCAAACTTCCCACAATATTAAAATAATAGAAACCAACCCCAACTGAAATATTATTGTCTAACAAAGGGGCCTCAATTTCAGGATATTTCCCTTGACCCTTTTATTGGCTTGTTTTCATCCCCTTTAATTTCATTTTTTTTTCCTCTTCTAAAAGTCTAAAATGCTAATGTCCGTGTTAATGCTGTTTCCTGGGGCTACTATTACTTGTTTATAAGTATTTGATTTGTTAAATGAGTTGGTGTTTCACAAACTAAGGTGTTTGCCTTTTGAAGAAACAACATAATTTGATTAAAAGCATCTTTAGAGTTTGTTTTGTTGGGTTTAGGTTTCAAGTAACATATATTTTACTAATTTTTGTTTCTTCTCTTGGACTTGCTTATGGCAGCTTTCACATTGTATGTCTTTTCCCAGGATCTCAGATATACGGTTTGATATTACTTTATCGTTATCATCACTATACACAGTAGTGAAAGTTCTTTTATGGGTAACTCTTAAATTTTTCACTAATTAGCCAAATTAGTTAACAGGAAAGGGTTCCTTTTGTCAAAGAAAATGATTAAGCCAAGATTCCCAATTGAAAATTTGAAGAGAGAAAATCAAAGAGGTTCAAATTTTCATCAACGACAAGCAATGTTGTTAGACTTGCTATGTGCCATGCCGGTGGAAAAAGTTAGTAAGCTTTTACATTCACAAGAAGTCAATACCAATTGATAATACTTTGAATCCTATAATCACATTCTCAAGCACTTTCAAACCTATAAACACATTCTCGAGCACTTAAGACCCACACCCAATGAGAGTTTAGAAGCCCACATGTTTGACTTGGGGTGCGCATCAAAGAATCCTCATTAAACTCATTTTCTAATGTCCACTAGCAATTATTCTAAAAGTGCTTATTTACATGAATCACTTCACGAAATGATGTGAAGGTGAATGATCTATGGCCTTGTCTCAACAAAGTTCACACTCAAAAGTTTATTTTGCCAGGTGCAAATGTCAAAAGCACGATAATCAATGAAGAAATTTTGACCTAAAATTTTCAAACAATCAAATAAACATACATTAAAAATGCAATCTCATCAATCTATTCCTACCCGTTGAAGTCTCAATTTGAGATGTAATGCTGACTAAAATTTTCATATCTTGGGGAGTATGGCTGAATTTTTATTTCCAAAAGTGAACGAATACACAATGCTTCAATAGTGTATAATATTTCTGCTAAAGGTAGTAACAAGGGAGAGCAAACGAACTGAAAAGAAACGTTTCTTCATGATATAAAATTCGTTTGTGCCTCCGTATTTGACAGAAAAATTTACTCTGAAATTCTTGACAGTGTTCACGCTTTCCTAAGGAAAAAGCAGTTTAATCTTTTACTGTGACAGTGAACAAATTAATGTGACGAGTGTTTTTGCCCTGATTGAAGGAAAAGTTTAGTCTTATACTGTGACAGTGAACAAATAAACCTTTAATGCAACAGACAGAGCCAGCTGCAATAGGAAGATTGCAACCACAATCAACACCCATCTTTCTCCTGCAGATTTGATGTGGGCTCGAAGGTTAAGTGCCACAAAAGTTGCCGACATGAACCCGGCCACACCTGCAACGACCCATCTGAAAATCTCCAAGGGCAC
>JAWDEX010161896.1:0-18265 GCA_035221805.1 Trichilia hirta | reverse complement strand
CATTAAATTACTATGTGATATCAATATATCACTTCTTTAACACTTTAAAGAATAATAAATACATATATCGAATATACCTATTTATTTCAGCATTTCAAGTTATCACGAGGTTGCTAGATCTCTTTCGATAATATTTTATCTCCTCCTTCTTTATGATAACTCTCAGGGAATTAGGTGGACCGTGAAAGTTCACCGTGAGTTAATGTCAAACACTTCGACTTCAAACACTTCGGTCTCGAATATTTCGATACCCATTGACTGTGGTTAGTGTCTATCTACGCGCCATACTCTCTAAGTTACGATAAAGAAGTGTCTTTATCAAACCTCCAATGATTGTACATAACGTGTGGGTAATATCCTTCTGTTGTCATTTCCTAATTGAGTAAATGTTCATGGATATGTCAAAATCCTAATCTTGATGTCTATACGAATCGTCGATAATATGTTATGATTGCTAAGGCCATAAACTTAAAATTCAAACATCATATCGACATTCGTTTAAGAACTCAACTCGGACAGAGTCAACGAAAACTCTCAGTCCGTAGTATCAAGTCAATGGATCACATCTTGTCTGTCAACCGAATACCTATATGAACAAAGCATACATAAATCGGCTTCTTGTACAAGGCGTAATTAGCTCTACACATATACACCATATGAAATATACTTATCCATATAGAGTTCAATTCTAAACGTCTTAGGGCAAAGGAGTACATCGCATACTATTGCAATCTATTGACAAATCATTGATTATATGCATACCATGTGATCTGTCAATGTATGTAGCCCAGTTCGATAAATAGTTAACAAACTATAAATCCACATTAATGCACTTCTGATAATAACCATATTATCAACCTATATATATCATCATATGATATCATTAGGTGGCAACTACTATACTTATTATGTGATACAGTTGCCCAATTTATATCACGTATGTAAAGAATAATTTTATAATTTTATTTAACAATTAAACGAAAATATCTGAACAATTCACATACATTCTTTATGTACGAGTATGCCAATATAAAGGAAATAGTTAATGTATGTGAATAAAGAACAATTCTTTTATTGATATTTTAATATTTATATAAGATCACTAACTCTGAAATCGACAACACGAATGATTTTTAAAATATACACTAATATTTTAAACAGTGTATTTTTCAATATTAGTAAACTACTTAATTTATATAATAAATTGACAAATAAAAATAAATAAAAAATTCGCATGATGTCAAAATTTTAATTATGTAATAATATTATCACCTTCGCCTATTTATAATATAAGAATTTTTTACCAAATTAATAATGTTATTAAGACAATGAGATAATATTTTAAAAATACTATTCACTTAGTAAGATATTATTTTTATTTATTATTTACATAGTAATTCATTATTAATAAGAACCACTTTTATTCTTAAATTATTTTTAGAAAAAAAAATTTATCTTGATATATTTTAAAAATTTTGTGTCCACTTAAAAATGAGAAATTGACCAATCGTGATGCCTTCTCAACTAAAAAACAATAAATACATGAAAATTAATGAGAGCAAACAATAGACGAACATGGAAACGAATTGATGGTTCAAGATTTATAAAAGAACAAAAAATAAATCCAGGCCAATAAATATCAATTGGGGAGCAAGGGAACATGAAAATTGTAACAGAGGTCCTACTAACATTTGATCCTATTCCTCCACGTGTTAATCATCAAAATTCAAGGCCCTCAAGGGTTTTTCAATTTCTTGGTTGAGAATGATTCAACCTCACAAATTATTAATTATTGAAATCTTGTATTGATTCAATTCAACGTGAATATGACCCACTAACCATGATATAGATCTTTCATTACCTGACCTTTTATGGTTGTTGATTCTATATGAATCTAAATCACATCAAGGATCTATTTGATTTCATTTTTTTTTTTATTATTAGTTTAAATTAATTTTTTTTTTCTTTATTTCAAAGCAAGGGAATTGAAAAAGAAATAATTATTAAAAATAAAAATTAAAAGTGCATTCATTTAAATTATTTCAATTTTCTAATCCTATTAATAACTACGATGTTTACGTGTTAACCCGTATTAAATTTTGAATTATTATTTTTATTGATTAAAAGTTTGAATTTTTTTCATCTTATATTTCATTAATATGACATTCTTCATGCATAAATATACATATTTCAAACAATTATTTTTTTTCATGAATTGAAAAAGGGATAAAGAATTTATTTCTTATTCTTTTCTATTTGATGAATTTGAAATACACCATTGAATAAAATTCACATGGAAATAAAACAAAAACCTAGGCTAAGTGCTCGAGAATCAAAGATGTGGTCCTAATTACATGTAATTCACCTTCATTCCTTTGTTTTGTTTTGTTTTCTTTTTTTAATTGTTAAAATATTGCAAATACACGTGACACTATTATTTTTATTGTCACAATATATTTTTTAACACTTTTTTACGTAACACCTTTATTTAACCTAACTTATTATAAAAATAAAAAATTTAAAATTGAATTTTTACCTTAATTTTTTTAAAAAATTAATTCTTATTTATGTATGCATATGGTATATAGTGGATTTTGGGCAATTAAGACTCATGCATCGTTATAATAATAATAATTTTTTATTTTGTTATTGTACCATAGCACGCATTAACCGCACATAGGACATTTAGGTCAACTTTATTATTGCCTTAATGAAAATTATAAATGATTAATGGAACCAATTTTAATATATTTGAAATAAGATAATGATATTTAAATCTCTTTTTTATTCTACCGATATTAATATAATTTTTTTTTTGTAAGAAATAAATTCCTAAGCTATTGATTAAAATAATTTTTTAATAACAATGTTAAATACACAAATTTTTGTGGAAATCGTTGTGAACAAAATGACATGAAATTATTAATTAATTAATAAAACATTAAATTAATACAATTAATAAAATTGATTTGTGTTAGCTGTGTATTTATTAATTCTATTACACTGTATCAATTTATATTAAAAAATTTTTTAAAAAATTTATATTCTAATATTATTATTTTTTTTTCTAATACATGATTGAGAGACAACAAAATGTTTTAATTCTTTTAATTTTGACTTACACAATATTAATACACGCAACTTCACATTATTATTCTTATTTACAAAAATATAAAAATTTAAAAACACAAATATTATTATTATTATTATTAATATTACGACGAGGAGTAGTGTCATGAACTATTAAAATTATACCACTAATGCATATTTTATACTTTTACTTAATAACAAAAATTTACTCAAATAAAAAATAAATTGTACAATAATAAATATATAATTATATGTATTAATTAATGTATTAATACATTAATTTCTACTTAAAATTTATATTTTAACATTACTAACGGATATAATTCTATTTTACAAAAATTTCTAGTAAATTCTTGTACAGAGTATATATATATATATATATATTTTACCCATGATTGCAAGCTGCACGTAGGATAGCCCATCAACTTTAACTGCTTCTAGAGGTAGACCCAGAGTCAGACCCAGCCTTGTCTTTTTACATTCGAGCCTGCGGCTCAATAGGGTCTCGCCGTGTGTGCACCGCACCGCACCCCGAACATTCCGCCGCTTTCTCCTCTTCCTTCTTTATTTACCCTCCGTTTAACTGTGGTGATAATATCAGATAGTCTTAATTTTTCATGAATTCTTCAATAAGACAGTAACTTATCTATTTATATCATTTGGGTACCTGACTTTTTTTTGGAATTTATATTAAAGATAATAATATCTAAAAGCCTGAACTTTTAAGTTTTCACAAATGACATTATTATTTATCGATTTATATCATAAAAATCCCTATTTCTATTGGAACGAAAAAATTATTATAAATATTTACTATATAATATATATCTATCGAGTTCGTTCTTATATTTAAACTCAACCGAAAAATCAAACATAAATAATTATTAAATTATTGAACAACTATTTATAAAAATAAAATAAAAGTTATTGTTATACATATTTTTGAGTATTCACGATATAATTAAAAATTTATCAAAAGATTTTATATGTGTAAATATAATATAATTTAAGACTTTTGCAGTCAAAACGAACAATTCCAACTTCTAATTATTTTAATTTCAAATTGGAGAACTTGACCTTAAGTAGAGAATGTTACACAAATGGGAGCTACTATCCGGTTCAAGCATTTTTATCGCATTAAAATTAAATCATGACGTCGTAAAATTACCAACTTAACCGTGAGGATATCGCAGTCAGGGACTTAAGAGTATAAATTAACCAAAATTATCTTCACCGTAAGATATATAAAAAATATGGGAATCGGATGTTATTAGTCCATCATCTTACAGTTGCATTCACATTTATTTATACTCAGACTTTCAGATTTCTTTTTCAATTTTTTTTTTTTTCAAATTATATCTTTTATATATGTTCACAACTTGCTGCCCAAATCTCCATAGCCATCTCTTTCTCGTTCTCAGATAGCTGTGTTTATTTATTTATTCATTTATTTTATCTGCACCGATAGGAGAGGAAGAGAAAGAGACTGTATTCGTCACTCCTCGTATCAGCAGAAAGAGATTGAAAAAGGGTTAATGCATTAATTATTTAATTGTTTATTAAGGCATTAAAAGCTGTATTGCCTTGCCTTAGGGGTCGCACGAGTCATGGCTTGAGTCAAGGTCGCCATTAACGATCACCTCTCTTTTGCTTGCTGATCCTTCTGTTTCTGTTTCTTCTCTGCTCGGTTGCGTGTGATCTGATCAGTGTTCTTCAACTTCTGGGTATTACTTTTACTCTGTTGTGCTATTTCGAAAGCTGAGAATTCGAGTTTTTGAGCTGGCACGTATATATGAATGTATGTATCTATATTGACAGTAGATGTGAGCTGCTGCTCGAGATTCTCTATTTTCACTGACTCATTAAAGTTCTTGTGCGGAAAGCTGATCTGGGTATTTTTTTAATCTTTAAACTATCTTGACAAAAATTTATGATTGATTTAAAACTATGTATACATGTTTGTATGTACTTGTGGTGTTAGCATGAATTTGGTTGTATCTTTTTTTTTTTTTTTTTTGAGTTGTTCTCGTAGTTGCCGTTAATTTTTAGCTTTCGTTTGACGAAATATAAGGCAAAAATTGAAGGTGATGTGGACTTGTATAGCGTGTTCGAAGCATCAGACTCAGCAGCCTAAGCAGATAAATAATGGATCTTTACGGCAGCAGCTAGAGGAAGAAGATGAAGTTGGGACACCGAGGACTAAGCAAGCTATTAAAGCTTTCACGTCTCAGGTAACGTGTTTGTTTGCAGAGAAAATGATGTCAATTTTTTTTTAAAAAGAAAGAAGCTGAGATTGCCGAGAAAATGTAGGAAATTTTGAGGAATTGGGTTTTTGGAGCTACAAGATGATGGTAAGAAAACGGTTATTGTCTGTTTTGTGTGATGAGAGAGTGGGGAAAAATTAAAGTGAATCGAAGCTTTGGGACCAAAGAGTTTTTGCTTTTCTGTTCTTTTATTTTCCTTGGTTTCTATGCAACCAAACAGATGATGAGGTTTCTGTCATTGTCATTTTTTTTCTTTTGAACTGGAGTGGGAATACTCAAAGAAGCCGGAAAATTGTGGGGAAAAAGAGGAGGGATCTTCAATTTGGGGAGCTTTTGTCTTTTTTTTGTGGGATATTGGGACAAAAGAAAAAGGTTCGACTGTTTGTTTTATTAGAACTGTTTGGTTGCTGAGAAAGCACTGAAAAGTAGAGGAATCTGAGTCTTGGGATTTTCTTTTATGTTTTTAAGGAGGTAGGATAGAAGAAAAAAAGTTTCGACAAGTCCGCTTTATTCAACTGTGAAAATATGCAAAATTTAAAGGGCATGAGGGTTTTCGATCTCACAATTCTGATGCTAAAAGCTAATAATAAAGGTTGAAGAGAGAAGAATAAGCGTATTTTGAATATAATTAGGGCTGGAAGGAGAAAAATTGGATCCAGTTTTACAAATTTTTGGGATTGAAAACAGCTGACCGTATGCCCAGAAATTTGCTCGTCTTTTCTGCTACCAAATTAGAGTTCAGTAGTAAAGAACTTTTTATTTACAACGTTTTCTCGGCAGCGATCTAATTTTAATTCTCTCTCTTTTGAAAAAGAAAGGTAGGGACAAATGGAAGTTGCTCTTCTTAGTTTAATTGGTTAAGTTCTTTAAATTTTAGAAGAACCAATTGAAGAGAGTATTACAAATAATTCTTTTCTTCACAATGGAGGTAAATTAATTAATTAATTTTCCTTTTCTTTTAGATAAAGGACATGGCACTGAAAGCATCTGGAGCATATAGAAACTGCAAGCCTTGTTCAGGATCATCATGTGGTAACCAGAATGGAAACTATATTGATTCTAAGGCTGCCTCAGACTTGGCAAGGTTTCGTTGTTCTTGTCGTCGGACTTGGAGTTCCAACTCAACACCAAGGATGTGGGGGAAAGAAATGGAAGCAAGATTGAAAGGCTTATCAAGCGGTGAAGGGACGCCTGCATCGGTGAGTGGAAGATCGGAATCTGTGGTGTTCATGGAGGAAGATGAGCCCAAGGAATGGGTTGCACAAGTGGAGCCAGGTGTTCTTATCACTTTTGTTTCTTTGCCTGAGGGAGGGAATGATCTCAAGCGGATTCAATTCAGGTATGCTTCCTATTGTTTGGTAGTGGCGTGATAGTGAATTCTTTGTTTTGTTTGGCTGTCATCAAAATTTTCCCTTATGTAAATGGCAATTGGAGTTAGCAGACTGGTTGTCCTTTGTAATTGATTGTTTTTGCTATTCTAGGCGTGACAACAAATATTTTTATTTGTTTGATCATGTTCAAAATTTTACTGTTTCTAGCATGCTACTGGTAATTAGTGTTGTAGGTGCCAATTTCTGATTCTGTATCAATGTAACGTTGCTTGCTCTGTATTTGTATGTGACTTGTTATTGTAACAAATTCATTTTGCATAATTGAGGTGGCCCCCAAATATGGGTCTGTTTTTTAGTGTTTCTTGTAGATGCATCAGAGCACCTGTTGTAGTTCCAATGAGTAAATAATCTAGTTTGGCATCAATTTAAGTTGAAACTAAACCAGAATCCTGCATTCATGAAGTTACTGTATCATATTCACTATACATTATTGTTGTGTTGTAATTCCAGAAGAGAATTTGATCAAAACAACTAATAAATGACGTTTTGGCTGCTCTTGCTTTGATTGGACTTCAGCTTCAAACTTTATACAGTTTTGTGTTGAATGACTTGAATTTCAAATGCCCTTCTTTTTTATCCTCCTCTTTTATTTCTGCTGACTTGTGTGACAGTCTCCGAGGTCAGTGAAATGAAGGACATTGATTGGTAAAATAATAGAGGAGGCATAAGGACTAAAATATATGTCCGGTTCACATGTTTCTTTTGTACTTCTTGGAAGTCATAAGCACAAGTTAGTTTACCTGAAGAAAGTGACCATCCACAGCATTGGTACAATATCTGAAAGAGAATTTGTTCCACTGTACATGCATTTGGCATTTCTTGTCAACTAGTATTTGTTGTTTAATGCCTCAAAAACTTTTTGTGAACTATTCTGCATTTTCCACTCCAAAGTTTTGGATGGGGGAAATTTGAACGTCTCCCCTTACCTTACATTTTGGACTTTCTAGGCTGAGTTCTAATGTATTCATTGATGGTCACTGTTCACTGATGAATGTGGCCTACCATTGTCTGGTTCTTCTTTTCTCTAGGGATTAAGCAATATGCTCATCGAGTTGTAAGCTCGGAAAATAAAACATGATGCAACTATAGAATTGAAAATGGGTAGTAGGCTTGAGAAGTGGAAGCAGTTAATAGTACAAACAGTTACAGATTTCGTCCTCGTGTTTTAAGGTTGATTGAGTGTAAACTGCGGCTTCATTAATTAGATACAAGTTACTATAACATAAATCTCTGGTAGCATAACTCGTGGTTAGCTCCTCTTTAGCTGGCAACCAGCCTGCTGGCTTGTCTAATTTTTGATGTGGATGAATGTGTTAGAAACTGCCCATTGCAGTTTAGTTTTTTATTGAATTTATTCTGTTAACTTTGTATTTCTCTGATAAGAATCTTTGGCACTTGTCTGTTTATCCTGTCATTTCTCTCTCTTTGGAAAGAACTCTGAGCCTTGTACCACCCAATTTTATCCTTCAGTACCATTTTTTTTTATTTGTTCAATTAATATGTGGAAATCTACTCATTTCATTCTTTAAGATTGGGAGTGCTCACTTTTGTTTTATTTATTTCATCAGTCAAGAAATGTTTAACAAATGGCAAGCTCAAAGGTGGTGGGCAGACAACTATGAGAAGATCATGGAACTATACAATGTTCAACGGTTCAATAACCAAGCAGTCCCCCTGCCTAATTCTCCGAGATCTGAAGATGAGGTATTGTTATGGTTTTGTACACTATTTTTGTTTGAATTTGTGCCTCCTTTTATGGAGTTCTATGTGTTTACAAATATCTTCCACCTTGCAGAGCTCAAGGATTGAATCTGCCAAGGACAGCCCTATGACTCCACCACTCGGCAAAGAGCGCCTCCGCAACTTCCACCTTCCAGTGGGAGTAGGATATTCTTCTTCTGATTCACTTGACCATCAACCAATGCAACCCCGTCAGTGTTTGAACTCAACTGGTATTGCTTCAGCCCCAAATCTTTCCAGCATGGGTGCGGTCAAGACTGAGACATCATCCATCAATGATTCTGCTAGGACTACTTTATCAAGAGAGGCTGATCAATCTGGAGAACTTTCCATCAGTAATGCTAGTGACATTGAAACTGAATGGGTTGAACAGGATGAACCAGGAGTGTATATCACTATCCGATCACTATCAGGTGGTATACGGGAGCTTAGACGTGTACGGTTCAGGTAAATGAGATTTTTGACTTCATTACGTCTCAGGGGCTTAAGCTTCTACAAAATAAGTTCGTTTAAAACTTTACATCTGATCAAAATCATTTGGAATCAACTCAACTTAAAACATACATTTTCATTTTATATGCTTGATGCAGCCGTGAAAAGTTTGGAGAAATGCAAGCTAGATTATGGTGGGACGAAAACCGGGCTCGGATACAAGAACAGTACTTGTGATGCCGGGAAATTGTGCCCGCTCATTTTAACAAAATGCTGTTTAATAGTTCTCTAAAGTTCCTAAAAGGACACCATAACAAATCCTACAGATATTAACAATGCTTAGCTTTAATCATCCATCTTTCGAGGGTTGTGTTTAATTTCTCCTCCTATTTTTTTTTTTTTTTCTTAATTTCCTTATTTGGGGCGGAGAATATGCAATTGCTGGGTGTTTTTAGAATTTGGTTAATGGGTTTGGAAAGTGAAAATGATGGGGAAAATGTTTATTTCGATAGTGATCATTAAGTTTTAGCGATGCCCATTGTGCTAAATTATAAGGTTCTACGTTGGTACGATTAGATTTTATATTCACTTGTACTGTCAAAAATTATAGTTCAAAAGCCATTATTGCCCAATGATTGCACAAAATGATCACTCTCAAACATTGGATCTTCAACTCTATATAATTAGAAACATCATTCAATATCCAGTCCATCCCCTTGCTTAAACTGTAATGATCCATACTTAGAACGACAAGATAAAAGAGAATTTAGGTCAATCCCTCCATGCCCGAGAAAAGAAAAAGGTTAAATTGCTTATCTTTATTCCACTTTTCAATATGGAAAAGAGACAGAAGCACTAAAGTAAATTTAGGTTCAAGTAGTTGACATTAATTTTTTAATCAAGTTTCTATAAAAGTGAAAAGAAAAGCTTAATTGGGATGAAATTATTTAATAAATTATCGAATATTACATACAAATGTACCGAAACTTTTTAGATAATGAAAGATTTTAATTAATTTAATTGATAAAATTTTTTAAAAAATATAACAATTAGGAAAGTTTAAATAATGCTAAAAGTAAAATTAAGTGTAATTTAATTTTTTTTTTTTTTGCAAAGAATAGACGCCTCTGAAATGTTTAACTAAATATAAAAAAAAATTAATATAAAAGGGCAATAATGTAAAGGGATTATGACATCTACACTCCATTATTTAATGAAAATGACAAATTAATACCCACATTTTGAAAAAGTAACTTTCATACCTCGTCAGTGCGTTTTTTCCGTCATAAGTGTCAGAGTCAAGGACAATTTTGTATATTTAGATTCGAATAATTGCAGACTGACTTCTTGTTCTTGTTGCAAATCCTGAAATCGGATATGTGGCATTTGCAATAAAGAACGTGTACGATCAGATTTGAGACAGTCTCCGATGAGTCATTTCCCGCTAAAATCGTCCCAGAGTTGCCGGCCATCTAAAAGCTTGTAACGTGGCATTTTCATACTTCAACAAGTGTACGGTTTAAAACGGAAATATAACCATTTATTTCCTAAATTCAACCGATCATCAACCTGAAAAAGGAATGAACGAAACCCTAAACACATTTTGCACTCACAATCCTTGGATTTGAATGTTGCATTTGAAATTAAAGAATTTACAATATTGACAGTGAAGTTTTACTCTGGAGTCAACTTTACTTGGAAGGTGTAGTGTCGAAATCATCGTGAAATTGAAGGATTGAAGGTTAGCCAATTTAAAATTTTGAATGTTTTATTTTCGAATGTGTTGATAATTGCATGATTCCATTTTGTCATGCCCTAATTGTGCATATAGAAGACTAAATTAGTTCTTTTACGCGCACTATGATGCACTGATTGAAATTTTCAGCTTTTTTATGCTTCTTTATATTCGAATGAGTACCTTTTTGCTTTTTGTTTTGATTTTATATATATATCTGCATGCGTTGACTTGTTTTGTTTGTATATGCATGTGTTGGGTTTCCTGGCTTCTGGTTTTCCAAGTATTTGAAGGATGTTAACTCGAAAATGCAATCAGAGTAATTCACCACTGAACGAGGAAGCTGCTGATAAATTTGCCTCATAGGTTTTCAATTCAGTCCCACCTCCCACAAACTGTCCTATCCCAGAACTTAATCTGTATGATTCCGCAATCTTGGAAGCTGATGTTCATAACTAACCAAGCCTAGACAATGATCTTGAAGATTCTGAAATCCCAAGTCCTGACCTGGATGATTTGGAAATTGTTGATGCTGATTACGTGCATGATGGTGAGCTAGCAACGTGGTTTGATGATGACAGTGATGCAAATCCAAGCAATAAAGATGGTGAGGCTAACAAGCATTGTCCTCGGATTGACACAACAATAGAAGGGCCAAGTAGTAGAGATTCTGATGATGATGATATTCTTTCAGATTGTCTAAGTGATGACAGGCAATGTGGAACATTATCTAAGGGTGTGGAAGATAATCTACATGCAAGTTTTTTCAAAAATCTTGAGAACGGTGTTTTCACTGATCAACCTGAAGAAGAAGTTTAAATGAAGGTTGGCCAGAAGTTTATGCATGTGTGGCATTTCAGAGAGTTGTTGAAGGACTATTGTCTGAATAAGAGCTTCTGTACGAGGAAAATAAAAAATGAAAAGAGGAGTTTCATTGCCAGCTGTTTCCAGAGCAGGTGCCCATGGAGAACATATGCAGCAAATGTCCAAGGGGGTTGTGTTTTCAGATCAAGCAGTCGAAGAATGACATAATTGTGACATAGATAGCAAAAATTATAGTGTCAGAATGATTACCTTGCCAAAAAATTTCAGAACCATTACAAGAATAACCCACAGCATCCTATAAAGACACTGAATGAGAAGTTAAGTCAAAAATTTCGAGTGTACTTTGACGAAAGGAACTTTACAGGGTAAGAAGGAAAGCTTTAGAAATTGTCAATAGAGATCACAGGCAGTTGCATGCCAAGCTACTGGACTGTACAAAGCTTTTGAAACAAACAAATCTAGGGGTATTGGTGCAAATGCAATTGATTCATTAAGGGAATGCTGAAGAAGCACTATTCAACAGGTTTATGCTCAGCTTTCGAACATGAAAAGATTGCTTTGTTATTGGATGCAGATGGTTTATAGGGTTGGATGTTTGTCTTAAGAGGACCGTGTGGAGGGACACTTCTATCTGGAGTAACAATGGATGCAAATAATGGGGTATTCTCTATTGCTGTTTGTGTTTGTGAAAGTGAAAGTAGGGAACATAGGAATGGTTTATAGAGAACCTAATGGAGTATCTTGGAATAAGTAATCAAAGTCAGTTACCTTTATGACTAACATGCCTAGGGGACTCATTAAAGCTATAGTAGAAACATGGCCAAGAGTAAATTTCAAAAACTGTGCAAGGCATATGTATCAGAATTTGAGGTCTAAATTTACAAGCTTGGATTTCAAACTACTATTTTGGGCTTCTGCAGGGTCCACTAATGTAAAAGTCTATAATAAGAGCACGGAGGGCATCAGATTAATAAAACCTCAAGTTTACATGTACTTGGCTGAATTTGGGCCTTAGAGTTTATAGTGCAGGCATGCTTTTCTGACAGATGTGAATTGTGAACAGGTGACATATAGGCTTAGGGAAAATGGAAGCAAGCCGATTGTCACTTTACTTGAGTTTATCAAGAAGATTATGAAAAGACTACACAAGAGCAAAAAATAAAATTCCAAGTTACCTCCTGTTGTCGACAGGAAATTTGAAGCAACGAGACAAGCAGAGAGAATGGTGAAGGTCCTTAGTGCATCAGAGCATATTTTGAGGTCATAGATGACACCACAGATGAAATAGTAACCTATGTAATGGAGTAGCTGAAGAAGTGTAGTTGTGGGACTAACTGGATGGTACTCCACGCAGACATGTTATACCTTACATATCAATGAACTATTGATTATGTGAATTCACACTTGACAACTGATGCATATACCAAAACATAGACAGAGATGATCGATTCACTTCCAGATCAATCAAATTGGTCAAAGTTCAAGAGCCCAAAATCCTGGCACCCGAGAAACCTATTAGGCCAGGGAGACCAAAGCTACTGAGGAATAGGGAAATGGATGAGGGTACCTCTTCCCGAAGGTTTAGTTTGAGATGTAGTAATACGAACAGTTTAGCCATAATAAAAGGAGGTACACTGAGAATCGTGAAACAAGCTCCACAGGCAAAGTATTTATACGTAATTTTTAGGTTAATGTAGAATATATTTTAATGAGTTTATTACTTTAAAGGTTAATAATATTTCATATGTTTATGCAGTACATGAAAACCACTAAGGAGACGACAAATACATGTGAAACTATTTTATTTTTTTAATTTATCATTATTGTAGACATTTGTGGTTAGTACTGATTCCTTTACATGCATCAAAGAACAACAACAGGTCAAACAAAAGCAGCAACCAGCAGTCAAGCAGCATAAACCACCAAACAAATAATACTACCAACAACAATCAGTCAACAAACACCAACAATAAGACTTACAATACCTATAATAACAAGGCAAGCAACAACAATTACCTTACGACCAACAAGCAGCAACAACAACTTCCAGATGCCAGTACTAAGGGGATAAGCTGAACTACTGAAAACAAGAATTTTGGAATGGCAAAACCGAAGAACCAATAACAACATTGTATATTTGTTGGCTATATTTTATATTTGTTGCAGTGCAAGTGTTTCAGTATACTGTTAGTGCAAGAACAACATTGATCATTATTGGTAGGAGTGATTCTCCATAATTACAACCAATGCTATGAGCAATCCAGGTTTATTCCTTCTTTTTGGTTTAGAAATTATTATAAAAATTTGTTTTTGGGGTTGAACAAGGCCTGGAACTCGTTCAGGTGGAAATTGTGTTTTGTTAGGTTGTGGGATTATGGAGTATAAATCAGTAATATATGTTGATTTGAATGTTTGGGTATGTATTGATGAATTGTGGATTGAGCTGGTCTTACCAATTTTAGGGACGTAAATTAATATATTTTGGTAATGTACATGTATTTTTTTGGATATAAATGGATATATTTTGAGAATGTACATGGATTTTCTTTCATATATATATTCTACTAATGAATTAGTTGTTCTTAAGCAGAAACTAATATATATGCCAACTAACAAGAATAAAATGTTAATCATTATCTTCATTAGCAGTATATTCTTTTCTAAATGTCTTGGATCAATGACACGTTCAACTCCATCGCTTCCCACCCTTTGTTTGCTCCTGTCGAATGTTGATCTTCATGTTGTTGAGTCGGTAGATTAAGATGTGCATTGGGATTGCATTCATGTGCATTAGGTTTCCAAAAATGTATAGAATGGGCATTTCCTTTTCACACATCTAAAGTAAAGTTTGTTAGGATTAACATAACTTCCCAACATATGCTTTTTTATTGCACCTACATTTCTTATTTTCAAACTTTATTAATGACTTATTTGAATTTGTGTTCTTATGCATTTTGGAAAAATAGGTCCCAAAATATAAGAATGGGGCATTCACTATTTTCACAGCAGAAATAGAGCTTGTTTGAATTTGACTTTGTTTCAATAGATTTGCTTGACAATTGTAAAGATTGGAAACTTGAACCCTTAGACATTTTTTGATTATCGATGGAGTCTTCAATATAGCACGTATTGGCTTTTGTTTAGGGCAACTAGGAACAGATACGGAAGTTCAAATGTAGAGTAATGAGGGTTCCATTTTTTGGTTTTGGTGGTCTGAAATGTGGCATGAATATGATGAATGCGGAAAAAATGGGTAGCAATTCAGTTCAACATAAATTCTGCCAAAACCCGTTATATATATATATCCAATTTCATTAGCTCAGGAAAAAATTTGACTCGGTATACCAACAATACCTTGACAAATGATTTCTGTGAATTACCAATTTAATGGCAAAATTAAAATTTTAAATAAATACCGGGTCAAATATGAAATAAAATCTGCTGCTAATGTCATGCACGTGTGTTTCAGTTGCTCCTTATTTGTTCTCAACTGATTCAAGGGCATTATAGTTAATTCATTAAACCATCGACTGTAACCGGGAAACCCTCAAAGAAGGGTACGGAAGTCACTTTCTAAAAAAAGGTCACTACTTTGTTATTTTCATAAATGAAGGGGATGTAGATGTCATTAGACCTAATGCAAATTAACCAAATCTTGGAAGGGCAAATCCGTAAACCAATGCAACAAAAGCCAACGAAAGTCTATTGAGTGGTAAAACGTTTTCAAAACCCTCGCCTTCTTTCTCCCAAACCCCCCAAAGCAAACTCAACCAAAGCCGTTTCTTTTCCTGTGTCAATGGACAAACCCTAACACGCCCAACAACACCAAACGGTACGGAAACCTGCACGCGCAAACTGAAACATAAGCGAGGCTTTTTGGTTCTGTATCTTGGCTGCTTTGGAGTTGAAACTTGCAGAGTGTTCTGTTGTTGCAGTTTGAGATGGTAACAAGGGGGTCGACGAGAATCGAAAGAGTTGAGTCGCAGATTTTGTCAGCGGGAGTGAGGAAGACTATTCAGACGATCAAAGAAATTGTGGGTAATCACTCTGATGCTGATATCTATTTCGCTTTGAAAGATTCCGATATGGACCCTAATGAAACCGCCCAGAAATTGCTCAACCAAGGTCAGTGCTTTTTGAATATATATTCTAATTGGGCGTGTTATTATTACTTGTAGAGATTTGGGTAAATGGTTTTTGGTGTTTTTGCGGCTTGGTACGTGATGCTTTTTGTGTTTTAGGTTGAGAATATAGGTGGGCATATTTTGCCTTTTTAAGTTAGCTGAAATTGTTTTAGACTCATTTTGAAGCCCATATTGAGTATTTGGTGTAATGGGTTTTGGTAGTTTCTGCGGCTTGGTATTAGTGGGTGTATGAGTTTTTTTCAATTTTGATTTAGGGTTATTTTTACTACTTAAAAGTCTGCGGTTTTGATGGGTATCTGTTCTTTAGCGCTGATATCTTGGAGTTTTTCAGCTTGTTATGTGATAATTTTGGGTTTATTAGTGGGTGTATTGGGGCTTTTTATGGTTGCAGAAATTGTGTTTTAGAATTATTTTCTGTAATTTAGAGCATTTAAGTTGATGGTTTTTGATTGTTTGGTGTTGATATGGATTTTGTGTTTTGGTGTTTTGCTGCTTGTTTGGTGATGATTTTGTGTTTTGGGCTGAGAATATTAGTGAGTGTATTGGAGTTTCTTATGTTCGCTGAGATTGCATTTTGGGCCTATTTTTAGCACTTTATAGAGTATTTGGATTTAATGGTATTTGTTGTTTAGTGCCAATATTGAGTGTGTTTTGGTGCTTTTGCTACTTGGTATATGGTGATTTTGTGTTTAGAATTTAGATTATTAATGGGTTTATTGGTGGTTGTTAAGTTTGGCTAAGGTGAATTGTGTTATATTGAAATTGGACTCTGTTTTTAATCGGTTAAAAGTATTTTGGTTGGCCTTTTTATTTTTATTTTTATTTTTATTTTTTTCGTGTGTGTGTGTGTGTGTGGTGTTGTTTAATTGATATTAGGCTTGTTTTAGTTATTTTTTCTAGCTCTTATATCAGCTGATCCGGGGCGTGTAAGTTGCTAGTTTAAAATTTTTCTCCCATATTAACAGAAATTGTTTGACCAATGCCAGTAATTCTAGTTAAAGTGAAATCTTTCTTTTCTAAATGTTTGTTTATTTGGTTCCAGGTTTTATTGATTGTAGTCATTTGAAGTGTTTGGTTTAATGGATGTTGGATTAATTAGTTGTGGGTTTATTTTGGCTGTTTAGTTGTGTTGAAATTGAATTTCTTTTTAATGTTTTTGTTGTTTTTTATGGGGCTTTGTTATAGGTGCTTTATCTTTAAGAACTTTGGTTTAGTTAGATGTGTGTTCCTTTCAAAAAAAGAAAAAGGAGATGTGTGTTGTTTTGGATTCTTTTAGCTTTCTTTAACTGATGGGTTTGGATTGTTTTGTGCTTTGAAGGACCATACAGATCTAGAACATGTTTTATGCCTTTATTTTTTCAAATTATTTGAGAAGAAACTAATATATTTTGCTTCTGTATTATTTGTTCTTGTTTAGACCCATTTCATGAGGTAAAAAGAAGAAGAGACAAGAAAAAAGAGGTACAATTTTGTATATATCTTTGTTTCATCATTGGAAAATGCTATTGGTCTTGTTTTAATGCATTGGAAAAAGGTTTAAAGTAGTCTGGTATATTTATTGTCTTGGAAAGTTACTCCTGCTTGCGGACATGGTTATGCGCCGTGTGAAGG
The DNA here is from genome assembly GCA_035221805.1 of Trichilia hirta. Classification (NCBI taxonomy): domain Eukaryota; kingdom Viridiplantae; phylum Streptophyta; class Magnoliopsida; order Sapindales; family Meliaceae; genus Trichilia; species Trichilia hirta. Next base: position 1,032 of record JAWDEX010161896.1, on the reverse strand, counting down.
TCTAGGAAACTTTACAAGGCATTTTATATGTTCTTGGATACCAAATTCTCTGTCTGTCTCCCTGTCTCTCGCTCTCTGTGTCTCTTTCTCCCCTCTCATCTTTTGGACCACTGTGGTTAAGTTGTTATACAGAATCTAATTTGGAGATATATCTCTGCACATAGAACATAAATTTCATTTTGTCTTGGCCCCCTCTATATTTCTGTAATAATTGCTTCCTAACGCATGCTCGTAGGTGCAAAATATAGGTTACAAGAGTTTCACAAATCCAAGAAAAAATTCCGAGAATTTTGGTCGGAGAATTTCATTTCATACATATGCTGATCCTAATGGTCAGAGAGGAGGGTATAACCGAAATGCTATACCTGGTAATGCCAAATTTAACAAATTTAATTTGTTGATTGTTTAATGCTTTTGTAAAGTACTTCTAGTTGACGGATAAGCTCTTTCTAGATGGAAGAATCAATAGAGAATTCCGTGTTGTCAGAGACAATAGAGTTAACCCAAATACGAATCGAGAAACGAAGTCTCCTCCGCTAGAATCCTCATCAACATCTACCAGTGAGAAAGTTGCAAATGCCAAAGAGAAGGGGTAAGTTTATGTTGTTATTTATAATTACTTCCAGACTAAATAATTTTGGTTACCTCTGGAAAATCCCTTAGCCTCTGGTTTGAGCTCTCTAATTAACTTATATTTTACCAATAGATCCTAGTGTAATTTCTGTTCTTCTGGCGTTCAAATGCTGAATGTTGTTTGTCTTGAAAATCAATACAATATGTGCTTCCTTTTGCTTTTTTCAATAGTCCAATGGGAATTCCAAGTGGTCAGAAGCCCTATGGTGGACGGAGTTTGTTGCAAGTTTCAAATGGATCAGCTGAGTCACAACCTAGACGTGCTCGTGATGCTAATGTTAGAGGGACTGATAGGAAAGAAGTATCGAATGAAAAGTTAACTCCTATTACAGTTTCACGGGTGCAAGGGTTGAAGCCTCAAGACACTGAAGCACATTCTGCGACACTGGCATCAAACAA
>JAWDEX010161885.1:0-52078 GCA_035221805.1 Trichilia hirta | reverse complement strand
TCGATAAAACCCTTAAATACTCATAGTTCCTCTATTTTTATTTAACTCTGTACCATTTTACTGATTTGAGCATCGGAATTTATTCGCCGGCAAGTCGGCTTCACTTCTAACTCGTTTTTTCTGTGATTTCAGCTAGTTTCCGAAAAATTTCTACAATAACTACAACAATAAATCTGTGTGATATGCTAAATTTTCTGTCGCTAAAAATTTGGGGCATCAACAAATTCTAAATTTTAGCTGTTTATTAAATTATATTCAAAAACAATATTTTAAAAAAACATATAGTACTTAATTATTAATATTTATAGGCTCCCTCGTAAGCTCGGAACCATCCGAAACCAACCTAGATCCGGAAGTATTATCAAACAAATTGAATTTAATTCAGTTCCACAAAATCAAATCAAAGGCAGACATACATTGAATTTAGGGTTTTTTGTCATTCCAAATTAAATTGAACGTCATTATATATTAAGGTCTCTAATTATTTTAGAAAACATGAGCTTCAAGGAGTTTCAATTAGAAAGTGGTTGAAATTTAAGCGTCAGTGTTGAAGGGGTTGAATTGAGTAAAATTAGAAAATTATTTTAGAATATTGAAAGAAAGTAAAGGATTTGACATTAATTTGGAGAAGAAATAGTAATAATTAAAGTCAAGAAAATAATGTTTCGTTATTCCAAAATTGTGTCTGCACCAAAATTCAAGGTTTGGAATATGGAACGTAAAAAAATTTCATTATGATAGACTTAGGGGTGATGGAATTTGTTATTGTAAGACTTGAGAGGATTGAAGGAAAGGTAAAGCACTCAAGCGGGCAGAGAACAAAGGGTAAAGTTAGTTTTTTAGTACAAAATTACGATGCTGCCTACTGGGGATGGTTTCTATTAGTTTTCACAAAATATTCTACCCTATGTTATTACCATAAACCCCAGGGGAAGTATGTGAAAATATCACTTATCTTCTTTTACTCATTAAGGGCAATATTGTCACTCTATCTATCGTTTTGCATCAGATTTCATTAATTTATACCTTTGTGCTATTTCACTAGGAGCAAGTAAAGTGCATTATTTTGTCAAAACACAGACACTAGCTGCATCCAGGTATCCGGTGGAGCGAACGGTTTCGAGGTTCTCATCAACGTCTTTCTGCATATTCTTTCTCTCAGTACATATACAAGATACTTTCAATAACTAAGCATGTTTAGCTCTAGTTGTGCCTTTGCTAGTCGTTGACAATATCAAACACAATTGGCTTTGATCTAAAATTTCAGTCCTGTGAACTTTGCAAATCTCTGCTTCAACTGTGGAAAATGGCTCATGTGAATCGAGGAATTATGAAATCCATTTGTTAAATAAGCAGAATGTTAGTTTTGATGAACTGGATGTTTAGTTCTATTGACTACCGAACCAGGAAGGGAAAAAAGAGAAAGCGATTTTGTACTGAGTGTTTATTACTATGAACTATCGTAATGAGCTTCTAGCTGTTAGCAATTCAATCAGTCTATCATTATATTCTTTCATCTTCTACATTTCCATAAGATCTTGCGTCATCATTGTTATTTTTTCAATAAAAAGATATCATCTTGTTGATTTTGAGCTTAATTTATATGGTAGTGTAAATTACTGTTTTCTTTCTTATTGTATTCTTTTGTTAATTATGGTGTTCACCTGGTAAAATTTGTATCTTTGATTTTGCAGCAACGAGCAAGATTGTTGGCACTCAAAGGAAATATACTATGCACTTTTGCAGTTATTTTTTTGTTGGCAATAACTTTTGAATCAGTTGGTACGTCAGAAAAAATTTAAGGCATGCGAACATGTGGCCGATGGCGCTGTTTCCTCTTCCTTCTCCCTCTAGTTTTCTTTTCCCCCCATCTGTTATCAGGTAATTTGTTTTCATCTTACTTCCAATTATTTTAATTTGGAATTTTCCGGTGATCCATTTATGTCAAGGGGATTTTTGTGGGAGAACAATAATATATGCCCATTTTCAGTTCTTGAATTGCACGAAAACTCCGTTGTAGAAGATCTTCCCAAGACAAATAGACAGAAGTTTGATCATCTGGTTTTTGGTCCTACTGCTGGTCAAGGGTTGCCTAATCGTTTGCAATGCCAAGGTTCATGTTCTGTCCTTGTTACTGATATGCCTATATTGCCCATTAATTTGACCTTGCTGTGTCTATATCATTGGTATCAAAAGAGTACATATTCTATATTTATTATTATCTGATTGCCATCTGCTTCACTTTGAAATTAAAAGTGTTTGATTTAGACATATTGCTTGAAGTTGGGTTCATTTGCTCCTTGTTCCTCTGCATTGAAATTTCCCCTACAAAACATTGCTGTAAGTGCTCAAATTATGGTTCATGTTGTGTATGTTTAAAGTTTATTTGTTGACTTGTGAGAAATAAATGTGCTTAGTTTCATGTAAATGATCGATTCATGTTGTCCATATCCTTGGATGTGGTGGCCTTTTGAATCCGACATTTGAAGTTGTAATCTCACTCAACCATTGGTTATATGAACATAATCTTTGGAAAGTACCTCTTTAAGTTCTTGTGTTTGAGTTTCTCCCTTAGCTATAATGTTGAATGTTTAATTTATGTTTTCTGTTTGTCTCAGGAATCAAAGCTCTCAACAAGACCCAATTTTCAACCTCTTCTCATTCCTCAAGTAATGGAAATAGGATTTCTTTTATCACTGTTTTCACAATTTATAACACCTCGGCAGGTACTCATGTGGATGGTAGAGCATCAAACTTGGTTACTGTTGGAAATACTAAATATAGTAAAACAGAGAGGTCTATGGCCATATTGAATGTCTTCATTAACTTCATTCAGGTAAGTTTTCAATGAATCTGTCAGAAACTCAGATATGATCATGGGATTTTCATGGAATCTTGTATATATTAACGTTGACCCCCATTTTCTTTAGCATCCATTGTTGCAACTTTAGGCTAACTAGTTTTAAAAGTAGGAGAGATCTTATTGTGGTGTAATTTGGAATAATTTTGGTCTATATATGATAAATAATCTCACATGCTGTCATAACAACCTTGTCTATTATGTAGAGACCTACTTCATCTGTTAATAGACCTTTGTGGTTCCTAGCTTTTCGATTTTACTAATCGAGTATTATTACAGGCGACAATGCCCAAGAGTGATGTAATCATTCTAACTGATCCAGCTTCAGATCTCTCAATGCACAGAAAAGGGATCACCATATATCCGATTCAGGGTGAATATTCACAAGACAAGCTGATGCTTCAAAGAATCAGGTCTTACATTGTAAGAGCAAATCACACTGATAAATAGGTAGAATATTTTTGTTTTCCACTCATATTAACGGGTAATGGGATCTTACAGTCTTCCTTTCTTGCCAGCTATTTGATCGATCTATATGTTTCTTTTCAAATTCTGGCTGTTTACACTTGGTGTTGGCGTGCTCTGTGCAGCTCTGCCATTTGCCCCTCCTCCCCATGCATACGCATGCCCCAGATAAATAAATAAACACAATTTGCTTTTCATCACATTTCTTGTGCAGAGCAAATCCTATCCTTCAATTCTATTTACAACTAAGGATTTGTTAGTTTTTGTTGATGTCGTATCTGGGGATATCGTTGAAGAACTACATTATTGTGTACAATAATTTAAATGCACACCACAATAACATAGAAAAGTCAGAAATTTACTTGCTTTGTGTACGGCACTCTTCTGATTGTTATTTTTCAAATCTATTCTGTTAATGCAGGCATTTCTGGAAAGAAGGCTTCAGGAGCATTCTCAGGGGCGGGGAAATGTAAATCATTACATCTTCACTGACTTGGATATAGCTGTGGTTGATGACTTAGGACATATATTTCACAACCACCAAAACTTTCATCTCGCTCTGACTTTCAGAAACAACAAAGATCAACCTCTAAATTCTGGATTTATGGCTGTCAAGGGCACCCCAGATGGGATTTTAAGGTGAGTAATTTGCTCCCTTTGTGCATATGTCGTTCATTTGGAAGAAGATTAGATGATGGAAAAGAAAGCGTTTTATGTTTCTATTGTCAATTTCCAAAACGTAAATCTAAATCTTGCAAAACTTTATGGGGTCACTAGGTCGGAGTTGTGAGTAAATTACGTCTTTACTTCTCTCTATAAAATAAAGGAAACAGTATTTTCTTGTTTCTGTCTGTCTGTCTGTTTCTCTCTCTCTCTCTCTCTCTTCCTTCCCTTCCAGTTTCCTGGTAGAAAAAATTTACAATACGAAATTGATGGCAGGGCGAAGATATTTCTTCAGGAAGTATTAAGAGTTTATAGTTCCAAATACATGAATGCTTCCAGAATGCTTGGTGACCAGTTAGCTCTTGCCTGGGTTGTAAAATCTCACCCTTCTTTTCAAGCAAAGAGATTTACCAAAGTGCAGCCCTTTGTTGAAGAAATTAGTGGAGCTTCTGTACTATTTTTACCATGTGCTATTTACAATTGGACTCCACCTGAAGGTGCAGGCCAATTTCATGGCATGCCTCTGGATGTTAGGGTATTCTCGAATATCTATATTTAATTCCTCGTAATCTCAATTTCAGGACTTTACTTTTGTTTAGTACACCTCTATTTTCATGCTAAGATTATTTAAATCGTTGATTTTGTCATTGTATGGGTTGTTCATTTTAAGGGATCAAGGAAACGACTAATGCTGGACTCTTGGAACTTCTTCAGTTCTTCCTCAGACATTTCAGATATGTTGTGTCTCATCCTGAAGAGTGGGAGGACAAAGTACGACTTTTGAATAGATTTTATTTATCTGTTTTCCGTTGCAATATACACATTCACTTAAGGGAACTGTTGATTTCATTCAAATGGACCGGATGAGGATTTCTTGGTGCGTCATGCGAAAACCATTTCTGTGAAACACAAATTGGGTACCTGGTTCTCACCTTGATACTAGTTTCCCACCAAGAATATAAATTCCGTAGTATTTTTCTTGTATTGGATACAAGTATATTATTAACCCATGTTGGAAAATCATGAAAAACGCAATCGAGAAAAACCAATTCATATTACTTAAAACTAGAAATTACAAAAATTGGGGAAAAAAAAACTGTTGGCCTTCACTTAACCCTACAAAAATCATTCCTTTTAATGCCATAGGCTGATAAGCAGAACTAGTCTGACCACCAACCGCCGAGTAAGGACAACCATTAACAGGTTTTAGCTTGGGGCAAGCAAATACTGAAGACATTAGCCTTATGCTAGTACCATTTTGGTCTTGGTCAGGCCTGAAAGCCCCCGCCATTTTATTAAAAAGCGTTAATAGGTGTATGGTAAATTTTGAAATCATTTTTTTTTTTTTTTTTTCACTTTGGCTTAAAGAGAAGATAAAATTTAGACTTTTCCATGATAAACTCTCATCACATCTACAAATGAAGAAAAGAAATTAAGACAACATTAATTTATTGGATAAATGATCGGGACAGCTGCAGTCAAGATTATGCATTCCATCGATAGTCAAGAAATTTTTTTTTCAATAAGATAAAATAAAAATAAAGTTCAAGCAAAACCCCATCGGTCCATCCACGGCTCTTGAACCCTGCCATGGTCAATGCATTAAATTCCTTGATCAACGTTCACATTCTCTGATTTTTGCCACATGGAAACAAATCAATACAACTAATTTTAGGCATCGAATTTAGTTAATATATAATCTAACACGAATACGACGCGCAAGCACCACCCCGCGAGCTTCACACGTTTGCTTGCCTTTGTCTTCCCCTGTATTCTATTGATTGCTTTCACTATTCAAATGGTAACCTCCGTATGGTGAGTTACTTCATATTCGACGGTCGTCCGGCTTCAGCTTCCATTCATACCTATAATATCATATCTACATGATCTTTCGTTGCCAAAAAAGCTTCCTGCAAGCAGATTTTCTGTGAATCTTCTGATTTATATCCCTTTCATCAATATAAATACGTACAAAAACACATACAATTCAAAACTCATTTTGCTACTGTTCTTCATTTTCCTGAAAAACACTCACACCAAAAAAAAAAAAAAAAGTCCCCATTATTAATGGAGTTTCAGAAATCTGTGTGCCTTTTCTTTGCTCTCTTTTCTTGCTTTCTTTGTTCCTCTCAGGGGTACAAATTCTACGTTGGTGGGAGAGATGGATGGGTTGTAAACCCTCGTGAGAGCTACACTCAGTGGGCTGGGAGAAACAGATTCCAAGTCAATGATACTCTCTGTAAGTTTCGGATACAAAATATTTTTATTTTTTCAGGTTTTTGTCTAATTTCATTCATTTTTCCTTACGGAAATTCATAGTTTTGTTTGCTTTTGTAAGATTTCAAATACAAGAAAGGATCAGACTCTGTGTTGTTGGTGAACAAAGATGATTACGATAACTGTAACATAACAGACCCGTTGAAGAAAATGGATGGTGGTGATTCTGAGTTCAAGTTTGATCGTTCAGGTCCTTTCTATTTCATCAGTGGAAACGCTGATCAATGTAGAAAGGGTCAGAAACTGATGGTCGTCGTTTTGCAACTAAGAGCACCTCCAGGCGCCAAACCTCCATCCCATGCCCCGCCACAACTAACACCTCCTCCGGCACAACCTCCAACAGGTGCACCGTCACCTAGGACTGCTCCTCCAACTATGCCTCCAAAAGCCATGCCACCTTCATCAACCCAACCTCCTAAAGGGTCGTTCCCAACTCCAACGCTGGCACCTTTACCTGCCACTCCGCCAACTTCTGCCTCTCCATCACAGTCACCTGTGGCCAATCCTCCGAAAACTTCCTCCCCGTCACAGTCGCCTGTGGCCAATCCTCCGAAAACTTCCTCCCCGTCACAGTCGCCTGCGGTCAATCCTCCTAAAGAATCGTCACCATCGCCTGCAACGTCACCTCCTCAAACATCCACCCCGGCATCGTCACCGCAAAATCCCAATTCTCCTTCCGTGACTCCATCGCTGTCTCCTAAGGGTAACACTCCAGTTCAGGCTCCTGCACCAGGCATATCAACGATATCTCCTTCTCCTACAACAAACGCTTCAACACCGCCATCATCCACCACACCTTCTGCATCGCCGACAGGATCGGGTACTCCAGCCGACGTGACGTCACCTGGGACACAGCCACCATCGCCGACTAAGTCTTCAGCAGTTGATACGTCTTCGAGTTTGATGGTGGTGGGAGTTTCTGTTGTGGTGGGTTTGATTCTGATCAGCTTTATTGGTGTTATTTAGAAAATTTGAATAATTTTGGTGGGAACTTAGAATTTTCAGATTTTAGCTGGGTTTCTTTGTGAATTGTTATTTTGGTTTTGGTTTTGTGTATTATTTGATAAATTATTTGAATTTTAAATGTGGTAGGATTTGTTTAATTAACGAAAACCATTGCCATATGTGATGGAAATATTAATACTACTGTTATTAAACATTATTTTAATTTAATTATATAATTGATTTTCCATATATATATATATATATAATACTAATGAATTGCTTTGTTACGAGTGACTGGTAGCTAATTATGCTTAAAGAAACATTAATTATATTTATGAAACTTATTTTAGTAAAATATCTTTGTCCATCTCATCTCATAAGGCGTTGTTCTATGAAGTGTACAAAGCGTTAACTTATTAAACATAATTATATACATAACTTAATCATTCATTGTTATGTAAATAAGATTTATTATTATGTTATATTGATATAATTTAATGTAATTAAGTGAGTAACATCATGAAAAAGATATAATTTATTTTTAATATAAGTGTAAATTAACTTCTTTAAGAAAAAAGAAAGGATAATAGACCTATTGCAAGAGATAGTGTATTTAGAGAAATTCTAATTCGTAATCTAAATTAAATCAAAACTAAGCTTTTAGATAAATCCTTCAAACCAAGTGCTGACGATATACTGTATAGTTAATTTTGAATGAGTGGTGGTTTTGGTGATGGTCCATTTTAAAACACGTAAGCTTATTCGAAACATGATTACATACCACCAGAAAGTTCAAGAAATTAAATAGTGTCGATCCTGTTCTGTATACAATATGTCTCAACATCAAATCCTCCTTCTTTTCTTTTAAGGGAGCGATAACAAATACTCCATGATAATTATTTATATTTTATTATATTTTTTTAAAAATTTAAAAAATGTTACCGTTACGTCTCTATCATCTTATTTTTAAAAAAATTAAAGAATTTATAGTAATTTTATAATTTTATTGAATTTATTTTATCTTAAAATAAGATAATAATAATATTTTTAAAAAATTTGTTACAACTTTTAAAGGATAAAACCTTTTTTATTATAAAAAATATTTATCATTTTATAAAATTATAAGAAAATATTTGTCATTTTCCATTTTATTAAAAGCATTGAAAAAAAAAAAAAATGGAAACAAAACCTTTTTATGGACACAGAACTGTGCACGAACATGAAAGCATCCCTTATCTAATAATAGCAGAGTTGGCATAAAAAAAAAAAAGAGAGAGACAATTATTTAACAAGTTTGTATTGGATTAAATATAAATTAATAGTATAATTCAAGTTTCAGTTGAAATTGTGACATTTTTTATGTCATAAAAATAAAAAACATTTAATAATATTAATTTTTAATATAATTTATATATTCTTATATTAATATTTAAATTTAAAATTTATCTCACAATAATTATAATTTAAAAAAACAAATCACAGATTTAAAGTGCTGCTTTATCTCCAAACGTCAAATGCAAAGATGATAACGATATCAATAATTCAAGCCTTTCGTAGATCTTCTTAAAATCGTGGAACATGGGATTTATTGATTTTAGTTAATTTGATTTAATGGAGAAGGAAAGAAAGAAAAAAAAAAAAAAAATTGATTCTACTTCAGTTCAGAGTAATTGCATAGTGATCACATATCAATACCTAATTGAATTTTGTGCAAGTAAAATAATTTACATCAAGAATGGTAATATGTTATGTATTCAAAATTCTAATGATAGGATAGAAATATGTTCAATTAATTTGAAGATTTTTTGAAAAGAAAAAAAAGAAAAAAAATCTATTTGCATACTTTTCAAACCATTTTATAATATTTTTGACATACGCAAACGAATATTATTCATTTATTAATTATGTTCACATAGATTAAAGGAAGAAAAATAAATTGATAATTTGATGGTGTTTCTACTTCTAATTAAAGTTACTATTATATAGTTTAATAATCTTATAACAACTCATATAAAAATTTTTAAATAGATATTACGTTTCATTTATTTGACTTATAATATGAATAAAAATTAAAATTTTATTCTAATGTGAACTTAATATATGTCTTAAACCTAATTTGACAAATGTAATTTATTGTTGTTATTTAGGTTATAATTAATATTTTGATTTTGTATTATCCATCATGTACGCATTTATCTATATTTAAATAAAACTAAAATATTTCTCCTACAAATACTAATTTATTTTTCCTCCATTCCCATGTTCGTGAACCACGTATTCCCTCAACCGCCGCCCATCCAAGTCAAATGCATACAAACATAAATGAACGATTTTATCGTCTTTAAAAGAAAATTAATCAATCCAATCTCATTAATTATGATTAATCATGGCATGTGGAATATTCAAGTCAACAATCGTTATCAAAATTTACGGGGGTAAATGTTAAAATTTGAAATTCTAGTGGTGTAATTATCTTTAATACATTTTTGTGTGACTCCTCCTCCGAAGTGTTCCTTTTAATGCAAGCCTTGGATGGATTGATGGAAATTGGTAAGCATCTTTGTGGAGAGGCCACGTGTCCCTTGGTTATCAGAAGACGAAAACGACATCCCAAGATACATCACATCGTTTTCGGCCCAGTAGACCCAAAGGACAACTCACCCCTTCCCCTATCTCCCCGTCATCACGTCCTACCAAACTGAGATTGTTACAACTTTGAATTGAAAGGAAGGGAGAGATTCTCATGTATCCACTCGTATGTTACTGTTACAGTGTGAAGATTATAACGAATATACGATCCCGTTGATTAATGCTGAAATCGTATGGCACCGATGGAATGGGTGTTTGACGTTTATCGTTTTGTCATGGAGGCAAGTCAATGCCACGTATCCCTTTGCCGACACCCGTCTACTTTCTCTTCTCCAATCCTCTCCGTTCATGAAAACGACAACATCATCTTGTTAATTATCTCATAAATTAAATTTATAGGAGATCAATTTAATTAAATTATCTCCTCGTAAATTTTATTTTGTACTGATTTTCCTTGACGGTTCCTTACTGATTAATGCATGAAATGATTGACTTAAAAAAAAAACAAAAAAAAAAACACACACACACACACACACTAATGTAGAGTACTTGTATAAAAATCATTTTAGCTAGAACGCAATAATCGATCAGTATCAAGCAATTCCATTATAAAAAATTATTACGCAACACTCATGCATGTTTTGATGGTATACTTTTATATTTTTCTTAAGAAATATATTTTAAGTAATTTAACCTTGAAATAGATATTTAAATATTACATTAATGTTTTTTCAGAGCCAGAACAAGCCCACCATGACCCAAAGATAATTGGACTACCACAAGAAGAATAGGGGAAGACGTGGATAAACATAAAGGGTTTTGAAATAAGTAGAATCCAATTCTAATGGTTTAGACTAACAATAATAACTCAAAAATTTTAAATTTCACAGAGAGAGAGAGAGAGAGAGAGAGAGAGAGGAGAGGCCACCTTGTTGTATCGAATAAATATTCAGCCGTCTCAAAAGTTAAAAAGGGAAATGGGAAATAAGATAGGAGAAGGGGAAAATTACAGACTACATAAATTGGAAAACAGAAAACTAAGTAAACACCACATTCACAGCACGGACCAGATGAAAAGAATGGCTCAAACAAATTTGTTAAAAGAACCACCATCTCTTTTGTCCAGCCTTCTGCAAGAAAATATAAGCAAGCCTTTTTTAACAATAGATAGAAAGGAAACATAGGATTTTCCACAGATATTTCAAAACATTGAACTGAAGATAAAAATTTTATATAACAAAAGCAAAATACCTTCTGAGTTTTATTTTGGCGGGGGTGGGGGGGGGGTGGGGGGGTGGGGGGGCCGCATTAGAATAGGCTGAGAAAGGACAGCATTGTCAATGTTCTTCATGTAAGGCCGCACATTCTCCTCTGGCATCTCATTTAACTGATTATAACAAATAATCATAGCCAGCATGAATAAATAGTCACTTAAAAGTGTTCTCGTTCAAGGATTATTTAGGACTGCCTTAGATATGTCAGTTTCTGAGACCAGACATAAAATACAATGTTATAAGCCATAATTATTCTTGTGAACTAAGACAGTAACTCTCACCCAAAAGGGAAAAATGATATGGTGAGCACTTCACTCAGACCTGCAGAGATATTAAGTGCTACTAACCTTTTCTTGGCTCTATTTAGTTTCCCATTGAGCATCCAAAATTTTATCAGCAATTGGTCTTTGAGCATTAAGAACAGTCTATTCATATAATTTTTTGGGATCCCAGAGATCCTCCTCACTCCAAGAAGAGGCATTTAGTGGAAGGTCCAACTCCTGAGAATGCCCAGCCACAAGGTCCACAAAATTTCCTCATATTCATATCTTGCTATCAACTCATGATGAATGTTCACACAATTACTGAAATATATGAAGTAGAAATATATAAAGTAATAATACAGGATATGCACACCCCAACTTTGAGGACAAGGTGGAGGTTTCAGGGTTTAGCTTCATGACTTCTGTCTCTAGAGCCTTCTTAGCCTTGTAGTAACAGATATTTTTCACGATAACAGGGTCTTCCCTTGCACGGGCAGGATCAATGGAGATCAAGGCCTAAAAATAATAAAAGATATAACATTAGGAATGTTCTGCAAATAAGAAACCAGGTAGAATCTTGCAGTTTGCAGAGATTCAATTATCGATAGACAGAAAGGAATAGGAATTGAAAGTGAAAGATGTATAATTAAAGGATGGGATGAGTGAGCGTTAAAATCTTCACACACACATGCAAGCAAGTTCTCAACTAACCAAGCAACATTAATAGAATTCATCATGATCCTCAGACGTAAACAAACATCAAACATATTTCTAAATATTTCACAGTGTGGACAGTACAACTTGATTATTGAATTTTTTTCACACTTTTTATTCTCATTCCAGGATAAACTAAGGCTATGTGAAAACATGTTTGGTGTATCACAATTTGAAAACAGTTTCTGTAAATGAAATGGAAAAGGCTGGAAATTAAAAAAATTATAACGCAATTTCACTTCTTTCATAGAAGGAAAAAGCCAAAGCATTTCCATAACCACCAAGTCCTTTGCAATTATCTTACTTCCTGTAAGTGCTCCCAACCAGGACTTCGCTTGGCCACTGCCTCTTGAAGTTGATCATACTGCATAGATTCCTAAACTGCACATATCAAATTAATACAATAGTTCACCATAGATATTGAAATTTCATGAACAGAGATAACCATAATAACAATGCCAAAATTCAATTGTGGCCCAAATATGAGATGTCTTGCAATAAGCACATAAATTTAAAGTTCACATGAATTTTGATAGCCTTTCTTCTGCTTCAACAAAACAAGGAAAAACGTGCAGCCTTAAATTTAGGTAGATTACATAGAAACAAAAACATGTGGCAGTTTATGAATGGAAATTTGCAGGATTTAGTTGAAAAATACATCCATGGAATGCAGGGATAAAGTCAACTGACAATGACTTTATCCCACTAATATGTGGTATCTTAAAATGTACATTAATTAATTTGCTTCCACTCTCTGGAGCTCAGGTTAAAAAATGACGATATGTAATTAGCATGCTTGTACTACAGACATAGTTTTAACCAAAACTTCCAGAGCCCCACTGCCTCGGGCAGGTAGCACTTAATTTGAACATTGGAAGCAGAAATGAGCATAACTAGAGATGTCAGTCTCTAATTTCTGAAGTACCCAACATAAAATTTCATCCAATACCAACTATATAGCCCAAATTCCTTTTGTAAAATAAAGCTTAACAAAAATGCACAATTTAAAAAATTTTTACATGCTTTGAATTATTATGCTTTGAGTGCAGAATTTTCATTTTCCAATTCAAAAATAAAAATTGCTGGCCATTATATGCCAGGTAAAGAGAGAGAGAGAGAGAACATGGCAAATAACAAAATAAATAATGACCAATATAACACTAGAGCAAGTAAGCAAAACAATTTGGGAACGTTGTATTGCCACCAAATTTTCTGCTTGACTTCATCATCGTAGTCAAATCCGCCCACAGTTTGAGGCAAGGTCATCAACCAAAATGCTGCAATACTAGGATCTTTCATGCTTTCAACTATATGCTGACGAGTAAACAAAGTCAAGAATATATTACCAACATTTTGATAATACAAACAACACCTCCCACTTTTGGATATCAAGATCAAGGCCTTTTGAGTCTTACTAACAGCTACATTAACTTGAAAATGCTCTTACAAATAGTAGACATAAACTCAGAATAAGATGTGATACTAACCCCGTATGGATAATCCATCTTTCTCAAAATATTGTAGGCTTTCCATGGAGGTTCATGATCTGCAGAAGGGCGTAGATGTCAGTATTGTCGGATAAGTACAACTAGTTTAGCAATGTAACAAATATATAAACAGGCATTCCACCTTGTCCACCTTGTCCAAAATGAAGAGTCACTGCTCCTAAGTAAACACTAGATAACACAAAAAGGCATTCCACCTTGTCCAACACCAATATGAAGGGTCATCAGAGAATTTAAATCCTGGTACCCAAATTAAGGGTGATATTTTGAGGGTACTTTTTTACTTATCATGATTATTCTACAAGAACAAAACATGAAACTTTATAAATGCACAAACATATAGAAGCACAGCCATGGTGTATCTAGACTTTTGCAAGCTGCTATGTTCAACACTCCATGTCTGTATCATAGCACAAACCTCATTTGTGCCTATATAAAAGCATAACATCAAATTACTAGCAAATTCCAAAAACAACTTACACCATCAGCAGAGATCCTGACTTGTAACTTGTCTTTGCATTCAGGACAGCTCATCACACCCTCCAAACATCAGTAGTTATTTTAATCAAAAATAAAAAAGGAAAAGGAAAAGGAAAAGGGAAGCATGTTAAACATCAACCCTGGCTCTCGGCTAACATTTCCATCCATTTACACCCAAACTAACTCATAAAAGGGTTGAAATATCTCTTTCTGAAATGCATAAAATGGAAACTTCAACAGTTGGGGATATGCTCAACAGCAATAAATTATCTGAGAGACAAGAACTTGCATATGTGATACAGGCAGGTAGCATTTAATTTGAATAGTGGAAGCAGAAATGAGCAGACCTAGATGTCAGTCTCTAATTTCTGAAGTACCCAACATAAAATTTTATCCAATACCAACTATATAGCCCAAATTCCTTTTGTCAAATAAAGCTTAACGAAATTGCACAATTTAAAAATTTTTTACATGCTTTGAATTATTACTATACTTTGAGTGCAGAATTTTCATTTTCCAATTCAAAAATAAAAATTGCTGTCCATAATATGCCAGGTAAAAAGAGAGAGAGAGAGAGAGAGAGAGAGAGATAGAACATGGCAAATAACAAAATAAATAATGACCAATATAACACTAGAGCAAATAAGCAAAACAATTTGGTAACGTCATATTGCCACCAAATTTTCTGCTTGACTTCATCATCGTAGTCAAATCCGCCCACAGTTTGAGGCAAGGTCATCAACCACAATGCTGCAATACTTTGATCTTTCATGCTTTCAACTATATGCTGACAAGTAAACAAAGTCGAGAATATTCAACATTTTGATAATACAAACAACACCTCCCACTTTTAGATATCAAGATCAAGGCCTTTTTAGTCTTCCTAACAGCTACAGTAACTTGAAAATGCTCTTACAAATACTAGACATAAACTTAGAATAAGATGTGATACTATCTAGGATTGACAAAAAGAAAAACAATCTAGTAGCTTATCTAATTGTGTAAAACCTCGAAAATCAAACGAACTGCTTATCTATTTACCTTCTCAAGGTGTGATCTTTTACTTGGTAGTGCACCTTCCCTGAGCCTTGGCACATACTACACTGCAATGCCTGCCATCCATTGCATGTCCGACAATTCCTCCACTTTGCAAACCAAGCTCGTGTAAAGAACACACAATTTTTTAAACAAAATGCATGCTTGTACTCACCTTCAATGGGAAGTTCAGACAAGGCTCATATTTTAAAAAATGCATACATGTACTCAACTTCAATTGGAAGTTTAGACAAGGCTGACACAAACAATGAAACACATAAGATGGCATCATGTCGAATTCTTTAGCTCATGAGTCAAAGTAAATGATGATTCAACTCGGTCATCAGCCAAAATTTCAATATAGGATTCCAGAAACCATGTCTTGCTGGTTGCTATATTTTATGTACTTCCTTTGACCGAAGCTTAACCATGATGCAGGGAACTATTCAATTCAAGAACTGCAAGAATACTGAAGATATATCAATGCAATATGCTGGCTGCTGTAACATGTTACCAAAGACCAATTACAGCTTGAGCAGGATTGTAGAACTAGTATTAATGTAAAAAGCATGCCAAATCCGACCATCTAATCAGCTTCTACTCAATATTGTACCAAGGAAATTATAACCAACTTCTTGTCAGATGAAAATCGAAAGGGGAAAAAAAATCATTCGGTTAATTTTGATCCATAGAACCTTTTTATTATAACTTTGATTGTTTCATGTATGCTTGTGGCTCCAAAGTGTTTCAAAGCCAACTAAAACAATCTCCATTATCTTGTTGAAGGATAGCCGTTAAATCAAGCTCCATTTGAGCAATAATGTTCCTTCTTGACACCTTGTTAGAAGAGGGAAAAAAAACCGTATCAGAATAAAACTGCATATGGAAAAAAGCAAAATGGAAAATCTAAGAGAGAAGAAAATAGCAAAGCGAACCTGTTGCTCCATATTTGACAGGAGTTGATTAAAGTGCTTACAAGCGTACAATTTGATGATAATAATTTCCATGAAATATCTTTTGGGAATAAAATTAAAAAGATTCTGTAGTGACACAGATAGAGTTTTGCGAGAAAGTTTCTGGAGTTAACAAAGATTACAGAAAGCAAAAACACAACAGGGTGATAAGCCGATGACCATATTAGAAGGTCCGTGAAATCCATAATGATCAAATCAATAATGATAGCAATGGCCAAAATAAAAATTCAAAAAGATACTCAAAAGTACCTCTGGCATATCACCTTCCTTCCCAGCTCTAATGCTATATCATACGTCCCAAGTTTAGCAATAACCTGTAATAAACCCATGAAAAACAATGCAAACGAAGGTCCCACTTTAGCAACCACTAAATGAGAGGGAAAAAGACTAGAATAAGAAAATAAATTTGCTATCATGTAGGTACCAGTGATAAATCATAATGAGAACTAAAATAGATCAACAAATTAAGAAATTATTTATTGAAACAATATGATTATTCTCCAAACACATTAAATATCTTAGAGGCGGACGAATTCAAACAAATGCCAATGGTCTCAGCTGATATTATTCCAAAGCAAGCCACAAACAAATATCATTATCGTAGAATTATCAAAATACTAACCATCAACCTACAGGAAAATAAAACCTTTGCGCATAAAAAAAACTTTCAATTAGTGAGACATAACAAAAAATCCCCCCATAAATAACAGCTATCTGTGCAATGCAAATTTTCCGATAGCTGAAAATCACACAAAAAGAAATTATCTAATTTCTTCTAAAACCTTCAAACAAGAGCACTCACAAACACAGAAGCATAAGAAAGCTTGGAAATGAACTCAGGAACTACGAAGCCACGAGGAGCGGAGCCAGCAATGTCAAAAGCGAGAGTAAAAGGAGCCAAGACAAACTTCAATGGGAACTCGAAAATGTCATTGATTTGATGACCATAACGAGCTATGAAGAGCTCGTAATGAAAATCTGTGAACTGTTTGATGCTCTTTATCGGACGGCCTGGACCTCTTGACGTTGCAAAATGTTAAGAGGCAGCGAAACAGAGGGAAAAGATAGAAAAGTTGGAGTTCTGTATTTACGTGTACAGGTGGATTGTGTTAGCATGGATTTATCCTGGGTTTTGGATAAGCTAAAGCTAAGTTCATTGAACCATATCTGTGTCACCAAACAGGCTATTAACATTTTCATATATTTATCTCATTTAACTGTAAAAGTAAATTGATGTTAAAACATATAAATTTTCTCAATATTTGCAAAAATATAAAATATACAATAATAATATAATATTATCCATCATTCTCTACAAAAATTTATGTAAATAATGATAATAAAAAAATACATATAAAGTAATTAAATTCTATATATATTACTTATCAATTAAACATAAATTCTTTCTTTCTATTTATTTATATTAGATCATGATAAATAATATAATTACATTTAAACAACATAATTTACTAGAACAATTACACTAATAAAAATACTTAAACATTTATTTATAAGATGAAAAAGTTTTATTTAAGGCGAGTATATCACTCTATTCGTAATAAATATTAATAACATATATATTCACTAATTATAATAGAAGAGAAAAAATATTACATATATTATATTATTATTTAATGATTTTCATTTATTGAGATTTTAAGGAAATGAATTTCCTTCACTTTAACATGTGCATGACAAGTTACGGGGCCCATCTAATTTATAAACCAAATCGGCCTAATTCAGTGTTCAGAGTTTCAAAAATCAATTTTGAGCTGGATCCAATTTTACATTTAGTAAAGGGCTCAATTCTATTTATTAAATAATAATAAATATGTCACTATATTTAATACAATTATTATTTTAAATATATTTATAAATAAATATTAAATTTAAATTATTTTAAAATTTAAATAAAAAAACTAATTAGAATAATTTAATAATATTATCTTATAAAAAAATTTGTAATCAATTGCTATTATTTATGGGCTTCCAAGCCCCGAACCAACCCATATAGGTCAATACTCAAACATATAATGCACTGGTCCAAACTGAATCCGACTCTACATAATCGAATTTGGGCAGACTAATTTCGGACTTTTTGTACGATCACTATATGCTACGGGATAACATGACCCATGGAAAGTTGAATGACATCGACTGTTTTATTCCCAATTATCGGTGGGTATTGGCGATGGCATTTCCCATGCCAATCTAATAAATTTATTCCAAAAAATGTTCATAAATTTATTTATTTATTTATTATTATTATTATTTTTTTTTTTTTGTATGTGTGTGTTGTTTCTTAGAGTTGGTATAAATTAACCCACTTGAAGTTTCTTAAACTATAAAAAAGTCTTAATATATATTGTAACGTTTCCATCAATTTCAATACCTACCACAAAACTTGTAGTACTTTTGTTTTCATTAGATTGAAATAAAAACTTATAATAAAACCTTTTCTCATCAAAACTTCATTAGTATATTTGTTTTATTTCGTGTTGTATGAGTGTAATGCATAATATCTCGCCATACTATAATTTTTTATATACACAATAATTTATACTTACAAATAAAATATATTTAGCCTTAACTAAACTAATGCGATTGATATTCGTCACTTCATAATGCCCTATGAACCATTTCTCATATGTCAAAAAGAAAATCAAGAAAAATTCACAGACGCCCACGTGGTCAAAATGTTGACAAAAATCTGAGAAATATAATCAACCAATAAATATGAGTTCAGAATCAATCAACCGGACTCTGAAGCGAATGCCATGTCTTCTTTGGAACGATAGAACAAGTACAAATTCGATTCATCACTTCAAAATACATCACATACCCTACAAAAACTCCTCTCTCTCTCTCTCTGTCCCCATTTTTTTTTTTTTTTGCCTAAAAGGCAATGGCAACGGTGGCAGTGAACGGCGCAGTGAAGGTGGGTGTGCCTGCAACACATACAGCCGCTTATTTGGAGAGCAAACCGGTAAAGGACACGAGAGCTTTGCTAACGGAGCTGTGCCGTCAGTTCTATGACCTTGGATGGGTGTCTGGGACAGGTGGAAGCATCACCATCAAAGTTCATGATGACTCCGTCCCCAAACCTCAACAGCTCATCCTCATGTCACCTTCTGGTCTGTACTCTCTTTCTTTCCGTAGGTTTTTTATTATATTTTTCATTTTTTTTTCGTTTCTGAGTATTTATTATTTGATGCTTGTTTGGTCGTTTTTTGTGTTTGTTGAGTTCAGTTGTCAAGTTTGCATTTGCATTTACTTTTAAACTGTTTATTGATGCTCATACGGTGAAGTGTATGTTAGATTTTGTTGATTTCTCTCTCGAAGCTAAATCGTGTCTCTCTTGTATTGATTTGAGCTGTTTGATGGATGTCGGGGAATTTCTTTGAATGAGATTCCATTTCTGCGCACTTGTTCATTTCTGAATATTTTGTTAGTGATGCTTAAATCTGTACATATCATTTGTTTTTTTAATATTATCTTCTAAAATTATGAGTGTTTATTTTGTTGCTCAAATGCTAAGTTGTGAATGCTTTTCTTTCAACCATTTCTCAGTATTTAGCATCTAGTTCAGTAGTAAAATTTGTTTACTCTGTTTATGTGTCGTTTGATTTCTCAATATGTTAAATTTAGCTCAACTATGAAACTTTTTCTTTTCTCTTTTTCGTCTATTGCTTGATTTCTTAGCGTCTGTTATTCAAGTTCAATTACGTCTCTTGTATTTTCTCTGTTTGTTGGATTTCTGGATTGGTGTGTTAAATCAAGCTAGACCACGTATGTCTCTCTGTTTGCTCCAACGCACGCACTGCTCATGCTTAATTGTTCGGTCGTGCCATTTTATGTGTTCTTCTGAACTGTTTGATTTTCTGTCATTTAGTACTTCAGCTAAATCGTATGATTTCTGGATTACTATGCAATGGTTGATCTTTCGATTTGATTTTTTTTTCCTTCATTTATGTTGCATGGTGTTTGATTTCCATGTATATATTATGTAACTTAAGCATGAGCTCATTTTCATTATTTCTCAATTGTTTAATGCCTGGGGAGTTAGTGTTCATGAGTCAATTATTGTTGTGGTATATTTTCCTCTTTGTTTGATCTTTTGATAAGCAATTTGAGCCCACTGTGTCTTTTGCGCTGGTTTTTGGATAGGTGTCCAGAAGGAGAGAATGATACCAGAGGACATGTATGTGTTATCTGGAAATGGGACAATCTTGTCTTCACCATCTCCCAAGCCATACCCACATAAGCCTCCCAAGTGTTCTGATTGTGCCCCTCTTTTCATGAAGGTATCATTTAATCTTCATGCTGGTTGACTTTGCTCTGACTGTAATTTACACTTGAATTGGGGCTGCTATCGTTGTAATTCATTGAACATTGATCTCTTATATTGCTATTTGATTATTATGATAATAGTGGGAGCTTATGTTATTGTTTTAAGTATTTTTCTCTATTGTTGATTAAATTGATGTAATTTGATTGTAAATGGCCAGAATACTTTGGACTTTCTGTGGATTGAAATCTAATATTTTTGAACTATTGTCTTGTTGAGGCATTTGGAACACCTCATTTATTTTAAAACTGCTCAGATTAATGATTCAGATTTCTTATTAAAAAAAAAAAAAAGAAGAAGAAGAGAGAGAAAGAAAAGAAAAGAAAACAAGGGAAAAGAATTAAAGCCATATATCCGCCTCCTAGCTTAATTAAACAATTATTTAGTGCTAAGTCTGTATATGACATTTCTCATTCTGTATACTAACCTATGGGAAAGTACAGTTTGTCATTATCACCATGTTAATCATAATTAATTGCATTTTCAGCATTAGAAACCCTTTTTCATTTTTCTGTCTGGGTCTTTTGATTTCTTTTCACATAGTCAAATTAATACTTATTTCCTTGTGACCCAGGCATACGAGATGCGTGATGCTGGTGCTGTAATCCACAGTCATGGAATGGAATCTTGTCTTGTGACAATGATCAATCCAATGTCGAAAGAATTTCGTGTCAGTTTTGATGTTTCTTATTTTTATCTAACTGCAAATATTTTTGCATTGTTCCTTTCTGCATTTTCTCATGTACCTTTCTTCACCATAGCATCTTTATGTTTGCCTGTTTTACAATCTCTCCTCCATTTCCTCTCTGAAGTGATTTGATATAGCTTTGTTGCTGTAGACTGTCCTGTTGAGAAGTTTGTGGAATCCTTGGAAAGTATTTGGAAGGAGGTGATACTTAAGTTTCTTGTAAAGGGTTATATTATGTGGGGAGAAACCAAATCAGAACTTATTTAAGTGATTAGAATCTTTTAGCCTATATAAATGCTTTCATAAACTCATAGTTCTTATCTCTTCTTTCTTTTGTTTTACTTATACTTTTTGCAAACTTACAGATAACTCATATGGAGATGATAAAAGGAATCAAAGGGCATGGCTATTATGATGAACTTGTAGTCCCAATTATAGAGAACACAGCCTATGAAAATGAGCTCACTGATTCTCTTACTAAAGCGGTATGATTAGTTTTTTATGTTTAGTTCTGCATGGTACTAATATAAACTTTTCATGTTATATGCTGTGCATGTGATACTGCAAAGAGATATATGGCAAATTTTCCTGTGGATTTGAATCCAACAATGGTCCTATGAATTCTTCTTAGATGAATAGAGTTCCAGATAAATGATTACCCAAGTTACTTTTCTGAGATTTTCTTTTTCATACTATTTACCTTAATATATGTGGACACATCTCACTGTTGATAATCAATAGGTCATATTTTTGTCAATAAGATATTTTTCGATTATTAGAGTATCTTTGGATGATTCAGGAGAATACTATTCTCAATGAGTTGGTTTTATCTAATTTCCATCAATTTGCTTCATTTCCATGTGAAATATTGCTTTGGCTGATTGGATTTTCCTTTTTGCTTTTCCAGATAGAAGCCTATCCAAAAACAACAGCTGTGCTTGTTCGCAATCACGGCATATATGTTTGGGGAGACTCGTGGATCAGTGCTAAAACTCAGGTTTCTGCTATTCACGAATGGATTCAGTTCAATTGATCTTATTGCATTAAATCTTCTTTGTTCTATCTCTTCATTTCTTTTTTTTCTTTTTTTTTTTCAATTTTCCCTTTTGGTTAAAATTTCAACAAAGTTTACCATTGTCTATAGAAGGTGAAAGTTAGTCCATCAACACTTTCCCCTCAGAGATAATCACTTTAAAGTTTTCCTTGAACGTGTTCAGGAACTGAGTGGATCCCCAATTGGGGTTAGAATTACTCACTCCTTTCCTTTGTAGTGTTAACTTAAACTTCAATACTTACTTTCTAAGTGGAATATTGGCCCTAAATTTTATCTGTATCTACCCAAAAAAGTGGGGAAAAAATTGAATTTTTTTAAAATAAGTAGGCGTGCAATGCTCAGAATGTCAATGGCCTTCCTTTTTCTTAATATAGCTGTCTTGGCTACCTCAGAAACAGTCCCTCCCTGTTTTCTGCTTGAGCATATGTGTCGATATGTTCTTTTCAGTGACAGTAGCATGCAATAAACTGAATTCCCATGTTGATGTATCTATACAAATATGACAGGTGTATTCTTATTTAACTTGGTTGCACGTTCTTCAGGCTGAATGTTATCACTATCTCTTTGATGCTGCCATCAAACTTCATCAGCTGGGCCTGGACTGGTCTTGTCCAAACCATGGGCCGATTCAGACGTTCAAAGGAGTTTTAGGAAGCAATGTGAATGTAAATTTGTCTACAAAGGCAGACCCAGATTATGGTTCTGGTCCATTGCCAGTAATGATTTTACCTTGGCTAGGTTTCTAGAGATATATTGACGTTTTGGACTCATCCATTCTAGTAATAAAAAATCAGATGGGGCACTGATGACAATTTGTTTCTTTGGTGTCCAGATATTCAAGAAATTTTGAGAGAAGCTTTACATTGTGTGAATTACTTTCTCATTTTTCAATTGTTTGGTTGCAGTGTTGCATTGTGCTTGACATTGAAGGGACTACTACTCCCATATCATTTGTTTCTGAGGTTCTCTTTCCATATGCTCGTGACAATGTTGGGAAGTATTTGTCTGCAACATATGATACTGCAGAAACCCAAGATGACATTAAGTTGTTGCGCACTCAAGTAAGTTTTTGTTTATACTCTTCACTGGATAATGTAACTTACAGAATGTCCAATCTGTTATACTCCAACATTTCAAAATGCATGTTGCAGGTTGA
Source organism: Trichilia hirta (assembly GCA_035221805.1). Taxonomy (NCBI): domain Eukaryota; kingdom Viridiplantae; phylum Streptophyta; class Magnoliopsida; order Sapindales; family Meliaceae; genus Trichilia; species Trichilia hirta. The sequence continues at coordinate 28,788 of JAWDEX010161885.1, read as the reverse complement.
AGATGACCTGCGAGAAGGAGTTGCTGGTGCTGTACACATCCCTCCTGATAGTGCTGGGAAAGAGGAGGTGGTAGCAGCTTTGGTTGCTAACGTGGATGCAATGATAAAGGCTGATCGGAAAATCACTGCTCTAAAACAATTGCAAGTGAGCAAGATTTGAATTAGAAAAAGAATGCCTTTGCCACGGAGCTGGCTTTGCATATAGCTGATACTAATTTTTGCAGGGCCATATTTGGAGAACTGGATTTGAGAGTAATGAATTGGAAGGAGTAGTTTTTGATGATGTACCAGAAGCCCTTGAAAGGTGGCATGCTTTGGGCCTAAAGGTTTTGATTTCCTTCCCCTTTCTTTAGAATTTTCTTGTGGATATGGCTCTAACTTTCGTATATTTCCATATCTATTTGTGAGCGTGCATGCTATAATACTGTTGCTCGTAATGTCATGTGTTTAAGTACTGGAAGCAGCTGGTAGCTCTTTAACTAACAGATTCATGTTATTGTGTGTGGTACAAGCATGATATACAAATATCTTGAACACAACTAAGTCACAGGTTAATGTCTATTTAGACCCCCTTCAATAGGTTGTCTTTTATAAAGTTGAGCTGAAGGTCTTTGGCACTGAAGTACTTATTTCCATTCTCCTTCCAGTACGACTATCTAATTTTGCCGAATGCATTTGATGTTCAGTTATTTTGGCAGGATATTGTTCAATATTTACATATGCACAGAAAGTCCATTTGCGATGTTAATTACTAATTCTATATCCTGTTGTAGGTGTATATATATTCTAGTAGAAGCAGGCTGGCACAAAGGCTTATTTTTGGAAATTCAAACTATGGGGATTTAAGAAAATATTTATGTGGATTTTTTGACACAGCTGTGGGGTAAGTTCTTTAACCTCCATTGGCCTTTTTTTCACTCTGACTTTCCTGCTTCCTCCCAAATCTTATGCAAAAGGTAAATCCCCTCTCTTTCTTTTGCTTTCAGGAACAAAAGAGAAATTTGCAGTTATGTTGAATTGACAGCATCAGTGGGAGTTGACAAGCCATCTGAAATTTTATTTGTGACAGATGTCTACCAAGAAGCCACAGCTGCAAAAGATGCGGGTAATAAGTTGTTCATAACCCTTATTTTTTAAGCAAGTTAAATAATTTAAGATGCTCAAGATCACCGGTTTTAATTTTTCGTGGGTAAATTTTAAACTTATAATGCCTCCACAATGCCCTCTGAGTAAGTATTTTCTAAAAGCTATTAAAGAAATCCTGTCTTAAAAGCATCCTTTCCCCTCCTCCACGGTATCTGCACAATCCCTTTGATCTTTTATTGCTTGTTCTGGGAGAATTGGATAATTTGTGTTGGTATTATCACTTGATATTATTGTTCATTTGTATTTGAATCCATGATATAGGTTTGGAGGTGATAATTTCTATCCGGCCAGGCAATGGTCCTCTTCCAGAGAACCACGGGTTCAAGACCATCAATTCTTTTGCAGAGCTTCCCTAAATCATATCCGGTGTGACAATTAATGTAGTTGAACCGTAAACAGAAATAAGCAACTACTTTTAAGTTTTGAATCAAAATGTGATTCCTCTGTATTTGAGCCTTCTGTAATCGCCTGCTTTGCAATTAAAAGCTTTTGAAGCAATTGGTTGATTTGCATGTATCATAATCTTCAATTCACTTATCGTGTCAAATTTCAAGTCTATAACCTAAAAAGTTAAAAAAGTTTGATGTGAAAAATTCGAACTTTAATGTCTTGGGATAAAGGAAGATTGGAGTGTTGAAAAGCACGAAGACAGTTGTGGTTGGTAAAAGAAAAAATTACTCGTTAATAAATTTGATTAATTTATTAAGAGATTCAGATTCAGTAACAGCTACCAACACAACGGGATAACTGAGAATTTATCGGCGCCATAAATATTCTTAAAATTATCGATCAATCAGATAATTGCAATTTAAATCTCAGAAAGATATTGAATTAAAATAATGATCATCTTGGGTCATTGCTGAGGGATGCATTTGGTGGATTCAAGGGTTCCGTTCTTTCTAATTAGTTACGTATTGATCCTGTCTTGCATTAAAAGAAATGATTGTATCGATCGATCTATCCAACTTGACCATTTAATTTTTTAAAAGAATTAATATATTTTAAGAATAACATTTGATTATTATGTTTAAATTGATGTATCATAATAATATTAATTTATAAAAAATACAAAATCAAAAATATGAATCATGTGTATTGATTAGTACTAACATAGTACAATAATTTTTATAAAAAGTTAGTAATTACTCGTATTTTAATGATAGAAAACATAGTAGTAAAAAATTCATAGATTCATTTGATTGGTAAGTATGCAAGAATTGACCGATTTCCTCATAATTTGTCCAATAGTAAGAATTTTGTAAACCCCGATTTGTCATTTATCATTACAAAAATGAAAATTTTCTTTAATCCATCGCAAGAAACATGTATGGTAATGGTTAATTCTTAATTATTTTTTTGGATTTAAATTTTCCAGGAAAATTAAGTTGACAAAAATCTGTAGGATTCTAAGTATAGAAAGTAGTATTTGTTAAGCAACAAAAATGATTGGTTAAAACCAATGGCATCACCATCTTCATCTCAATTGGCAGTTCCTTTTTGTTTGTGGAAAAGTCTTATATGGAAAGTATGTCCATTGAATAAATTTTAGCCAAATACACTTTTCCTTTTGAAATTTATCTATTAAAAAAAAAGAAAAAAAAAGACTGTTGATAACCTGTTATTATTGAATAATCCTATTATGATAATTTTACTTGCTTTTTTCACTTCGATCATACTGCTCCCACTCCCATCTGGGAAAGAAAAAGTCTTTTAACATTGTATATCCTTTTCGTTTTCTTACTTGAACATTACTCTCGCTTTCTTTTTCAATCAGCATCATAACAATTTCCCACTTTCGTTTTAATCTTTCCTGTGTTCTCAGATGTCATAAATTGAAATCATCGTCTCTTTCAAGTGAGAAAAAGGAAAACAAAATTTGCATGACAATAAATATTGTAGGCTAATTAAACTTCTCAACAACTTAGGATATACAAGTGTCATAAGAGATTTTATCGTTGGACTATTTAGCACTAACAAAATCTAATTACAACATTGGACAATGACTTTCTCATTTAATGTGAAAGAAGTGAAGTTATTGAGAATTGTCATTTGCTTCTTGATTTCTTTTCATAGTCATAAGTTCTAACCAAACTCTACCTATTGTTGGATTTGGACATGAAAACAAAAGAAGAAAAGAAATTGAAATCTAAGGCTTCCCTGGATGCAATAAAAATTCGACATAGATTAGCCCAAAATGTTGAAAATGGTCACCTTTTCTTCCTTTTCTTGTTCAGTCTTTGTCTTCAAGTTTAAACTGCTTCCTTTATTTTTATTTTTTTTTATTTTTTTATTTTTTTAGCTTTATGAATAGTTTAAACCATAGGTGGCACAAATAGCTGTAGCTAAGTCAAACAAATTAAATGATCCCAAAATCCGTGTCTCTTTGTGGAGTTTGGTCTGCATATTTATAAAATCCCATCCCCTCATGTGGGTCATTTTCAATTTTGCAATTTTATATTAAAATTGATGCTCCGTTTGAAAATTTCTAACACTCAAACATGGAAATTGACTCAATGGCATACCATCTTGTAAAGTTGTAATGGATTAAAATTCATCTAGAGTTAAGTTTAAGTTTATTATAGATGTAATAAAAAGGAACATAAAATAAAATAATTTTAGAATCATTTGATTTATATTTTGAAACACTAAAGTAAATTTAGTGAACCTAACTATACAAGATTTGAATTTAAGGGGATGATAAACTGGCTATCCATTTCAATGCATCATATTCTCTTTTTCTTACTTCTAGAATTTTGATGGTTAAGAAGATCTTGCAAAATCTATATATTGGTGAATCAATGTGGACTACTGACGTTGCCTTAGCTGGACTTATGAAAGCGGCCTCCATAGAGCCATTGATATAAAGCAGAAACTTTGCTCAGTGCCCATCAGTCACACTGAGAGTCAAACATTCTTAAAGCAATTGGAATAGAAATAGTATTGTGGTGGTGGATTTACATTCACTGTTTTATACACAGATCTACGCATGAAAGGCAAAGGATAAACTCAGAAAGATTGCTCATTTCTTTTCAATTCATGCAAATTAATCCATCTAATAAAGAACCGAGTAAAGAAACATACGTAGAATTTTATTAATTAGAGCTAAAATGACTAACTGCCTCCACCAAAAAAAAAATTAGTACAGCATACTGAGACAAGAAGAAAAGCCCAGTACTTGTATCGTAGAATGAAACGAGGACAGAAGTCCAGCAAATAATTTCCACCTCTTATTTCTGGTTTTGGATTTCATTGAAAAAGAAGAAGAAGAAGAAGAAGAAGACGAAAAGAAAAGGGAAAAACTCAAAACGGGGAAAATAATTAAGAAGCTTTTACCGTATTATTAAAAGGAGATAAATTTTACAATTGAAACAAGATCCTCTACCCATCGGCCTTCTCCTCCTAACAATAATCAATCTGAAATTACATAATCACTCTCGTCTTGTTCTTTAAGAAGATGAACCTGAAACTCTAGGTGAAGTTACAGGAAACAGTGGCAAAAGCTGTGGCTCATGATCTCTAGGAGTTGATATTGGTGACGGATGCAAATAAAACCCCTTCTCAGCAATTGCTCTTTCTTCCTCTGATGACGAGTTTCCTAAAGAAGGAGAAGTTTTGTTAAAAGGGTCTTCGTTTAATGGTGTAACAGGACTGCTGAGAGCAAGTTTAGGAAAGTCAAGCAAACTTGGAGACAAGATTTCAGGCATGTTTCTCTGAGAGAACCCCGAATTATTGGCCAAAGTTGGCAACAAAGTGTTGATCATAAGGCTGTTTTTGAAGTTGTTAGCTCTTCTCTCGTAAAGCTTGAAACTTTGTTTCTTTGGAGTCGTGGTTTTGATAGGTGGGATGACAAAACTAGACTTGTTATTATTACTGGGAGATGGAAGTGATGGATCTGATGGTGGAGCTGGTTTTGATGAAGAAGACGAAGCCTGTTTCGCTGTTTCAGAAGAACCAGTTAGCATTTGAACCACTTGTTTGAAGTTGGTTGTGTCTGCTTGGACGAAAGTTGTTGGGTAAGGATTGGTTTCTGTAGATCTGGAGATAGGAATCGGTGTGAGTGATGGGGTGTACACTTGGACCCCATTGCTGTTTCCATTACAGCTTATTATGCCGTTGCTGCATGAAGCACTTGTTGGTGAGTTTATGAGAGATACGTTCTTGCTCTCTTGGACTCTTGTTGTAATCTCCATTGACCAATCCTTGGCTAAAACACAGAAATATCTGTTTCTGTAGAAGAAGAAGAAGAAGAAGAAAAAGAGGAGGAGGAGGAGGAGGAAGAGTGAAAAACAAGGTTTGATGAGAGAGAAAAGTGGGGGAGTTTTGGCTTACCTATTAGCTGTGGTTCAGTTTTTGTCTTGTTGTGCCCCCAAGCAATTTTTATTTTTGACTCCAAACTTTCTCTCTCTGTCTCTTTTTCATGCTTTGATCAAGTATTATATAAATATTACATATTTCTTTGTATATTTTAAGGGGTTTGATTGGTTCTTAAGAAAAATGGTATTCTACGTAAGAAAGGGTATTGGATGGAAATGGAATTTGCTTTGGCCATTAGCATTTGTGGTGTTTCCACCATTGTCAAGTCTTTGGACACAGTATCAATTTATAGATTTTATGGACATGAACTTCAGAGCCATGCCTGCCTCTGCGCTGAATTCTGATTGTAATGATGAGACATTTTGGTTGATGGGATTGGAGATATCATCATCATCTACATTTTTGTTTATCACTCTACTCTATCTTCTATTCAATTGGGCGCGTGTATTGCAAGTTCTTTAATCAAGTTGAGATTGTTTATGTGAGAAAAAAGGGTACTACGATAAAAAATGAAAATGATTTGGAACCAAAGCATTTTTCTATAAATACATTACCAGGTGCTTTCCAACAAACACTTGTTTAAGTATAAGTGCTTGTGCAAAAGGAGTTCTTCTAATCGTTTCTCTCCACTCTAGAGAAACGTTTATTTTTTCATTAGTTTAATATTTTAAAAGCACTTTCACTCTTTCTGATTTTAAAATTTTAGTAGAATTTATATACTTTGATATATAAAAATCATGTTCCATCAATTCATCATGTGATAAATTTCATTTAACTTTATGGGCATTAATTAATTTGATTGATAATAAATTTTTCAAAAAAAATATTAAAAAATTTTGGAATTGAAATCTTGTTCGAAATAAAAAAGAAGAGATGTATAATAAAAACGAAATAATTTTGGTTTTAAAATTTAATTGATTAATTTATTGTACACTTTTTATGCCTTACAATATTAGAAAAGTCATAAATATTTTTCTCCGAGAAATATGCCATTATTACATCATTTTGCAGCTTCTATAACTTGATTGATTGCGATACAATATTCCAAGAACATGAAAAATAAAAAAATAAAAAAATAAAAAACACATCTTTAAAAGTAATTCAACATAAACCATACGCAAATAATTTTTCTATGCATCATTAGCCAAAAGATAAAGTATTTTATATGACAAATATATCAAATGTGAATTTGTTCTCTTCTTAAATTAATGTGAAATGTGGAACCAACCAACAAAAGCAGCGGTAATTAAATTCCAATATTTATCATAGTATCTAAATTTCTAAAAATATTGTTTAATATTGCATTAATAAGAAGTTCTTAATCATTTAATTAGAAAATACTAGAAAATTAAAAAGAAGAATCAAATTCTAGATTATATATATTGAAAAAGAATGTTAGTGTAGGGGTCCAAATGCCCATTAACAGCGACCATTGTTGCTTATAAAGGTATCATATTCTTTCATTATTGTCTGAATTGTGGAGTGCTTAACAAAAGTCCAGCTATTAATCAATTTTAAAATAAAAGCAAAAGCAAAAAGATTAATTCTATGCTTTTTAGTCAAAAAAAAAAAAAAAAAACATTTGATTAAAGCACAAGCAAGAAAATTAAATTGGGTAAAAGTAAAAATCTATTTCAGAAGTGAGATTGATCCATTATTTGTAGTAGAACACCATAAAGACATAATGGAAGGTTATGGAATTAATAAGTGACTGGTTGGTTAAGAGTCGTTATAGTGTTACATTAAATTGTAATTGTAAAAAACACTTATCATAAAAGCACTTTTGTTAAGTATAATCTATAGCTAGAAATTGTCATCTCATGCTTCCAATCTTTTCATTATTATTATTATTATTATTTTCGTTTTTCTTCTCCTCTCACTACCACCATCTAATAGATTGTATGCCATCATCATATAATTTATATAAATCTTGATTTTATTTTTTAATAAAATCATAATAATTTAAGATCGTTGACTATAATACGTTAAAATAAATTTTACCCTTTATACAAATCGAATTCAAGATAAATAATATTGTAGGTATTTTAATTTTCCTTAATTTAAAAAAAAATAATGATGAATTTATTTGAAAGTCAAAAATAGCATGCAATATTAATTCATATTTTATGATATTATATATCAATGATAAATCAAGCGGTGGACCAATTTATGATTTAAATTAACCATACAATAATAAAAAAAAATGGAAATATTATCCTATGCATTTTTATGTTTTATCTTGAATACTTACAATAAGTTTTAAATTATCATTTATTATTGTAAGTTACTATTATTTTGATCCATTTATGGTTTAATGATATTAAGTGCTTTTATTGAAAGCACTTTCTTAGAAACAAGTGATCTATATGGTCAAACAACAAAAGAAAAAAAAAATCCTGAACATGCAATTAAGTGCTTAAATTCTTAGAAAATTCAGACAAATTTATTTTAAAAACTTAAAAGTAATTAATAAGTAAAAGATAAATTGGCAGGCTTGACTCCACTTATAAAATTGAAGTATTAGATGGCATTTGGGTAATTTTGTAATGTAATTATAAATTTAAAAAAATATTTATTAATGAAAATCATTTTAATTAATTGTTTAATTGGATGTTCTTGACTTTTTATTATCTTGGGGTCCGCCAAACAGGTCTTATTAATTCATCGCCAGTATCAGGAAAGGGTAGCTGCTACCGTGTTTTGTGCACATCCATGAGCCAAGAAAACGGCCACTTTATTCCAAAAGTTAAGAAAATGGAACTTAATAATGATTTCAATTAAAGGCTAGGGATCAAAATTTGCATTATATATATGTATAAGTATCAGTTTATCGAATCTAAAAATACATTTATTAAATTAATAAAAATAATTTATATAAAATAAGATATATAATTTTATATGTAAAATTATAATAAGATACAAAATTTGCATCGTAAATAATGTGACAAATAAAATAATACTAAAACAAAATTATAATATAAATGTGAGATAAGTTACTGATTAATAAATAATAGTTATTGGTAATATTATACTATTTGTTATTTTAATTAAAATAAAATTAGAAAAAGATGTACACTTTTAGGATGTAGTCAAATATACAATTTGATTATACTATAATTATATTAAAATTAACAAAAAAAATTTAACAAATTAAAATTTGTATAAATATTATATACAAACATTTTAAAGATGGAAAGTAGATAGCAAGAAAACTATTATTGAAAAGATTTACAAAATAAAAAAAAAAGGTGGGGAAAAAAACTCAACTAGAATATAGAACAAAGAGGAAAGTTTCTTGGTAGTTGACCGTTTAGCTTGCATATTACAATTTTTGATTGGAAAATGAGAAGACCTGTTGATTATAATTAGAAAAATAAATAAATAAATTTGTCTTTTAGGTCAAAAAGAAAAAAAAAATTGTAAGAGAAAGAAGAGAATTTGTTCATAACTTCTTCATTTTGGATTTTAATCTAATAATATATAAGTATTATATATTCTCATAAAAATTAGTCAAATCTAAAATAATTAAATAAAATATGACCTTAATTTATTATTAAAATATAAACCTTTTATGTGCAGAGATCAAAATCTTATTTTTAATTGATGATGAGCCAAATTAAAATAAGTAGAATGAATTACTTAATTATTTAAAATTTTTTATATCTATTAAATTATGATTTTCGAAGCTGAATATAAATATAATATGTTTTCTCATATCTTATTATTAAAAAATATGCAGTTAAATAACAAAAGAATTTTTTTTTATGAAAATTGTAGTATTCAAAACTTGAAAGATATATAACTTTATGGTTAATTACAGACTTTTTTACAGTATAAATTCAGGTATATTTTATTTTTATATTTTTTTAGTGATTTGCCATGAATATTATTTGGGTTTTATGATTTATTCATCAATTAAAAATTATTTAATAAAAGTGATATCATAGCCTCTTTTTATTGAATCATTCACAAAATTATTATATATATGCGCATTTTTTGGTTAAATTTATAGTGTATATCATTTTTGGTGAATTTTTTTGATACATGCATAAAATATGTCAATTACTTTTTTGAATTTATGCGTACATTCATGATCACTTATATGAAATAAGGATTTGGATTATTATGATTTGTTTTGTGTAAATTAAAATTTGTATATGGTATGAGTAGAACATGGGATGAAAACTCATAAATTCAAATTTTGGTTGGTAAAGAAATTTGGCCGCCACGGCTATGGAAAATAAAATGCAACCCTAAATTAATTTTTGGATTTTTTTCGATTAAGGATCAAATTTTAAACTATGTACAAAGTGGCCCAAAATTAAAGTTTTGATTATTTATACTTTTAGCCTAAAATTAATTTTCTTTAGATTAGTCTGGAAAAATATAAGAAAACTATAGTCTTGGCATAAAATATTTTGATATTTACAGTTATGGCCTAATTTTTTTGATATTTACAGTTTTGACCTAAAATTTTTCGTATTTGTAATTTTATCTCAAAATTTTTAATATTAATTGTTTAGCCCAAAATTTTATAATATTTATAATTTTGGCCCAAAACTTTTCTTTATTTATAGTTTTGGCTAAATTTTAAAATATGTATAGTTTCAGCTCAATATTTTTTCAGTATTTAAAGTTTTGGATCAAAATTTTTTAATATTTGCAAATTTAGCCCAAATTTTTTGTATTTACAATTTTGGTCCTAAATTTTGTCATTTTTATTTTTTACTCAAAATTTTGTTCATTTTACAATTAAGTACAAAATATTTTTTTTAAATAATTTTTGAGCTAAATTTAGAATAAAGGCTAAAAAATAAGAATTTTGAATTTTGGACCAAATTTGTAATTGGTTTCAATTAAGATAAAAAATATTCATAATTTTGAATTTAAAATTGCAATTCTTTACAATTTAGTCTAAAATAAGTTTAAATTTCTATGATCTTATATTAAAATTTATTTTAATTTATATTTTTATACATACATGAGGTGAACTCGACTTCTAAATAAATGATTCTTTATAGAGATTAGATGCGATAAATACTACTTGAGTACTTATAATACTTGTTTTAGACTTGTCACGTGTATTAAATCATAATAAGTTCATATTTTACCGTTAATTAAAGTAAGATATGTGAAACTCAAAATTAGTTTATAATAATAAGGAATACCTAATCGTAAAAAGACTGTAAAGAAAATATAATGTCTAATTTTTGTCTTAAACCTAAATAATAATAATTTTATATCTATTATTCTAAAATAAATTGATGAAAATAATATTTTATCAAAGTAAGCTCTCTTGCAAAAATTTATTTATTTTGAACATAAAAATATTTGTGTGAATGCAATTCATGCAACCTAAAAGAAAGTTAATATTTGATTGAATTACATTTTACACCTATGATAATAAATATATGATAATTATAAATTTTTTTATATAAGCAATAAATCAGTCTAAAAATAAATTTATTGTTAGACATAATTTATTGTTAATATTTGATTACTTTATTAAGAGTACCACTAACAAATTGACATTTTTATCCAAAGACAAAATCTCAATATTGTGCTAGGTATTTTGTGATAGACCGTTATCATTATTTGAATTTATTAATTAAATTGATGTGGAATTTATGTAAATTTATTTGTAAGTTCATTGATTTAGTTATCAGTTTTGCTTATATATATTATTACTAGCATCAAGTCAATTCTTATATTTAATGGCATGAATTTGAAGAAATAAAAGAAAATGTTATAATTGTTCCTAGAATTGACAATTTAGATCTTGGATTAAGAAAAGAACAACTCATTAATCTTATGAATAAAAATTTCTTTCATGATAAAAGAATTATAGAGATGTGAGAATGTTTGAATTACATAAAGTATACTATTTTAAAAATCTTTAAAGGTACTATATTCAAAAAAGGTTATTACTGCCAAAGAGTTTCTTAACAAATTTATAAGAAAATTGAAAAGTAAATTGCTAAGAATGAAAAGACTAAAATAAGTAAGCTTTTAACAAATTTTATTTCAATAAGATATAAAGAAAATGAAAATATAAGGGAATACATTATAAAGATGTCTTGTCTTTTTTAAAATTAAATGCACTTAAATTAAAGCTTTCTAAAGACTTGCTTGTCATCTAATTTTGATTAGTTATTCTTCCTGCACAATTCAATTAGTTTAAAATGTGCAAAAAGATGACATACTGAAGCAAGAAAAGATATGAAGTAATTATTTGGCAATAACTTTTGAAGACAAAATAAGAGAGTTATAGGTCTTCCATCACAAAAGAAATAATAGAAATAATAGGATAAAAATTTTACCTGTTACTTCAATGAGAGTGGTGATGTAAATAAAGAAAAATACACTCCTTAGTCAAGTTATTTTAAGATTAATTCAATTTTAATATCTAACACACTTAGTGGATAGATTTCAGTGCTGCTGGTACTGATATACTTGTGTTTAGATAAGGTTATCAAGTGATGGTTAAAGAGATACTTCTGTGGAAAGTGACAAATCAATGAAAGTTGAGGCTATTGAAGCTTTCAAGTTATTATTAAAAACTAGTTATTGATTTAAATTAGAAAGAGACTTATATTGTTGTTTAGACGAAATTTGATTTACATTTTCATATTAGAAAATTTTGGTTATTTGAAAATAATATAGTTAATAATTCAATTTATACTTTTATATTAGACAAATTCAGTTATATTGTTTATTTGAAAATAATAAAGTTAATTTCTTTCAAAATTCAATACTTACTAATATTGATTCTTTATTATTTAAAAAGAAACTATAATAGCTTTAAACGGTTGTCTCTCATAAGAAAATCTTGCATACGAGTACACAAAGTATAAAGTATAAAGCTAAAATTAAATAACGGAAATTCTATTTTATTACAATACAAGCATTTAAAGCATATCTTTAAAGGGAGAATTAAGAAACTTGTATTTGATAGAATTTTTGATCCCTTTAACTCTATAAATTTTGACATTATGTCAATTATATTCAAGAGAAAACAAACGACCATAAAGAGATTAAGTATTAATAGAATTTTAGACATCTTAGAACTAATACATATGAAAATTTGTAAGTTATTCCCCAAGCCTTCTTGAAATGGTCAATAAATATTTGATTATATTCATAAATGATTTTTTGTTATAGCTACCCATAAGTAATTCATAAACAGTACCAAGTTTTTAGACATGTTTAAAAGTTATAAGACTGAAGTTGAGAACTAACTCAATAAAAGAAATTAAAACATTAGATTTGATAATAATAGTGACAATAGATATGATATATCAAGTGATCAATGTTTAAAATCTTTTGTTAAATTCTTAGAATAGCATAGTATCTCTCTATAGGGCCAAGGATGCCTAGTATAAATGGTATAACTGAGAGACGAAATAAAAAACTTAAAGACATAATAGAAAGTATAATTTATCATTTTACCTTACTAGAATCACTTTAGGAGAACTATTAAAGGCTGTAACTTATATAACTTAAAAGATTTAGAGGCTAAAGTTTTAGGATCTTATTATTAAGGCTAAATTCTTTGATAATGTGAGTTTAGGGAAAGATAAGTTTAAAGACTTTATCTTTAAAGAGAAATATATCAATATTCCTACAATGGCTACTAATATTACTCAGGTAACAAATTTGAAAAAGACATTATTAACAAACTCCCTATTCAGAATTTATTAATGATCAGAAGAACAAGTCTAGAATCTCAAAAATCAATAGTATTAAAGAGATCCGCTAGCAAAAGAAAAAGTATAGTTTTATATGATTATGTCACCTTTTCCCTAAAATATAAGGTTAATATCAAATTAATAGAAGATGATCTAATTAGCTTTCATCCAGCCATATAAAGTTCTAAATTTTAAAAATGGTTAATTTCACGAATGAATAAATAAAGTTCACAAAAGAAAAATACACTTAAGATCTCTTTTTATTACTTGAAGGTATGAAACTCGTAGTTATGAATAGATATTTAAGACAAGAGGAATCAAAAGGGCAATATGGAGGGATATAAGGCATGTTTTATTATAGAGGGTTTTATTTAGAAGGAAAACATTAATTTTAAAAGAAACTTTCTCTATAATTTTATTAAAAATGGCATTTGTGACATATTTTAACCTTGAATTATAATAGATGGATATAAAGAGTTTGTTTCTCAATGGTGACAGATAAATTATATAGTACAATTTAAAAATTTTATGTTGAGAAACTCAAAGAAAATAATTTGTAAATTAAAAAAAAAAAATCATCTATGAGCTCAAGTTAGCATCTTGTTAATTGTATTACAAGTCTTGTTAAGTTGTTATTTTATTTGATTTTGAAATGAATATAGTTGATTGTTTATACTACAAGTTTAGTAGTAATAAGTATATCTTCTTGATTTTATTTGTTAATGATATATTATTTAATGATATATGTGCTCCTTTATATTAGGTATATAAATGCACTGATATTGGTCTTGGAGTATATTTGAGTTATTAGAAAAGAATTATATCATACAATTTAAAGATTGTAAACTAGATCCTACCCCTTTGCTAAGGAAAATAAGTGTAGTATTTATTAAAAGCTCTAAGAATGAGTTTAAGGTAAAAAGAAATGCAAAGTATTTCTTATGAGTCAACAATAAGAAATTTAAAATATATTAAAGTATGCACGCATTTGAGTATTGCAAGCATTATTCTAGGCAGGTCTTTAAGAGATCCTAGAATAGATCATCCAAAAACTAATATGGACAAATACTTAAGGGATCCTGAATTTGATCATTTAGGAGTAGCCAGACGAGTCATACATTATTTATAAATAACAAAAAAGTAAATACTTATATATAAAAAAAAGGGTAAAGATCATTGTATATTCAAATTCCAATTTAGCTGAATACTAAGTTAGTTAAAATTCATATCAAGCTATATCTACTATATAGTTAGAGGAGACATTTCTTGAAAGAATGTTAAATAAAGACTATTAGCTTCTTTTGCTATGGTAGTAGAGTTTATAATATATAATAAGACATTCAAATTATGGAATATAGTTATAAAATATTGTCATTAGGCTACAAATTATAGATAATATTAAAAGTCCCCCCCCCAAAAAAAAATTATGTGACAATAGATTGGCAATGTTGTATTCTAACAACAATAGGAACTCAGTAAAGTCAAAACATATAGACATCAATTTTTTGGTTATTAATGAAAGTGTTCAAAGTAATCAAGTGTTTATTGACCATATTGGGACAAATTCTATGATTATGGATCTAATCATTAAAGGATTATCGTCCAAAGTATTTTATGAGCACACTACTTCCATGGTGTTGTATATCTAAAGGATATGTGATTTTAATGAGAATTTGTATTTTAAATGCTATTTAGTTGTAGACATATTTTATAAATAATTTTATAATTATTTATTATAGCAGTAAAGGTTTAGTTTATTTGCACTTTGAATTATTTTAAAATAGATCTTATAAAGTGGATCAATTAAAAATAAGCATGTATAAGATCATATTGCATATAATTTTATACTACACATTAATTCTTGATTTATATCATTTAATTATATCGATATACGTGATTATGATGGTTTAATTATGATATTTGTCAAAAATTGCTTTGATCCTATATTGATATAATTAATGAATGAAATTGTTAAAAATACTTTTATTAATGGTAATAATTTTTTAAGCTCATAAGATTGTAAGATATAATTATAAGGTAATATATATGACACAAATGGGAGATTATTGAATTTTAATTCAATAATATATGGATCACATATGTATCAATTATGCATTAAATGTTAACATAAAAGTTAGTTTAGTCTAAATTGAACAAATAAAATTAATTCAAGTACGAGTTTAATTTATTATGAAAATTTAGATATTTTATGTGTAAAGACTAGACTTTATTTTTGATGATGAGTTAAATAAAAATAAATTGTATGAGTTATTTAATTATTCAAAATTTTTTATATCTATTAGGCTATAATTCGTACATCTAAATATAAATAGGATATTTTTTTTGACATCTCACTATTAGAAGAAATGACAAAAAATTTTCTCTATGAAAATTCTAGTATTCGAAATTTGAAAAATATATAATTTCGTGGCTAATTATAAATTTATTTTATAATATAAATTCAAGTATGTTTTGTGTTTATAAATTTTTTTTTTGATAATTTGATATAAATATATGATGTTATTCACCAATCCAGAATTATCTAACATCTCCTTGTTTGGTTATGTCAAATATTGAAGGCCATACATATTCATTTTAGGGTTTCTCCACAACAATGTGATGATAATGTTTAATTGCAATTTCCACGCTGTTGGTTTTTTACCCTCTCCATATATTCCTGCCTCGATTGGTGTTGATAAAGTTATGTGGTAATAATGACATCAAACATATCATGTTATGCAATGTTAAGCTTATGTCAATGATTAATTAAATGACTCATATTTGAATATAAATCAATTAATTTTTTATTATATATTTTAATTTATGTCATGTCATATTTATTTGATTATGTATGTCAAAATTGATTCGAATTATTTCAACATCTTATTTTGGTATTCGTCGAGCATATTATATCGAGTTGATATGTTATTCTAAAATCAATATTTATTATACGATTAACGCACTAAATCATATCATATTTCAGTCAACTTAATATATCTATACGTCATTATCAATTAAATCTGTGCATGAAAATATCAACTTAATGAACAAATTCTTAAGAATGAATGATATGACAAGAAGTTTGAGATGGAATTTTATTATCCTAAACAATTAATTGAAGTGGGAAATATCTTTAAACCATCAGCAAGAAGTATCTTGGATTTAGCAAGGGGTAATGATCCCACCTACAATAGAAAAGTCTTAAATTGTTGAATCCGAAACTAGTTTCTGTTGTATCATTGTTGGCAGTTTATTTCAAACAACTGACACAAGTTTGTTTATATATTTGGAGTTCATTTCAATTTTTTGGATATTGAAAAAAAGTTGCAATTATATGATCCGAGCAAATTTTTGGGCCAAACAATTATTTTTAGCCTTTGAAAGATATTAATTTTTGTGATGGAACAAGAGGAACCCATTTTTATTAACGGAAAAATACAGGTCAATGGTTCCCAAAATTCTATCAAAATTTAAAACAAAAAACAAAAAAAAACAAAAAACCCTACTGTGGATCCCTCGAACATGACAAGTTTGACAATGTTTTTACTAAACAAGCATTAATGATAGCACAACAAAACTCAGACATCTTTACATAAACCAGCATAATAATAACAATTAAAAAATATAAATAGTATTATTGATGAAATTGTGAACTTTATTTTAATAGTAAACAATTTTTAAAGTAGGACTAAGTCTAGGGTCCTAGGTGACATTGAAGAGAGGGATAACTTTTCTATTAATGTTCCAAGTTTCATGATTAGTTCTTTCTCTATCTCTTGGTGTTGACACTCAAAAAATCTTTTTCTATAGCTGTCTCTTTATTTTTTATCTTCATTCTATTGTTCCCCAGTCTAAATTATTAACATAACATGAGTAACAAATTCATTCATGGATATAGACCATTATGTGTCTCAATTCCACTTTCATTACTATCACAGATTTTTAACACTAATTAGAAATTATACCAACACCCAAAAAAACTTGTATTTCAATTTTGTAAGATCACAAGAAATACAATTGGGAATCCAATTGGAAGATTTCATGTACTAACTTTCCAATTACAACCACTAGAGATGTGAAAGTTGTACAAACCAAATGGCAAAGGTGAATAGAACTTGAGATAGTCCAGCTGAGGGGCCAGAGAAGGATTTGATTCGTTGAATTGAAGAAATTTTGTAAACTGTATTGGCATACAAAATATGATTATGAAAGAGTTGTCGTCATCAAAGTGCTCGAGCAACATTCTTGAACTCGTTTAAGCAAGATTGGAGTATCTTCTGCCGTTTTTCAAGAGACTTCCGTTCATTTTGGAGCACATCAATTGCACCAGGTGCTACAAACATGTCCATGAATTTTTCATCATTTACTGCGAACAAATCCAATCCAATTGCCACCACAAGCCGTTCTTGGCTATTCATAATGATAGAAAACATATTTTTAACGTCAGTTCCTCATAAAAAGCTAAAACAATGAAATCACGAACATGCAATGTATATATGTTACAAATGAAGTTAATGAGTCGATCCTGGTTGGGACTTGGTATGATCAAAACAGAATGATATATGGGAAAGTGAAACACAAAATTTAAGCGGGCTGAAAATCTATAGTCCAGCGTAGGTTTTACACTTAGGTCATTTCCTTTAAGCAATTACTTCTGTGATTATGCAGGACTTCTGAGAAAAAGATGTGAAAATTTTGCACAGAATCAGAATAATGCTCCTTTTATTTTACAATGCTTGTGTAAAGAGAAAGAAGCTAGGACGTGACGTGCAAGCATGATGGTAAACAATTATATTTTGCTGGCAGTAAGTGTTAACAAGCAAGTGTCCAATGTGTATAAAATTCAGAAATGAAATTAGAATAATTCTAGAGAAGGAAAATTGATGTTAAGCTCAAGGGCTTGGGTCAGTGATAATCCAACCATGAAATGCCGCGTCATGCTAACACTTCCATCACGACCTTGATCAGTAAACTATTTCATATGATAAAGAAGCTTACCAAGGGGTTAAAAAACCAGAGTTTAAAGTTGATGCAACACTTTGCTCGACGAGAACTTCACGTATACGTGCAAAATGCTGTGCAGCTAATGAGCAGATCTGTGAGAAAGCTGAGCTTGATCTGGCACCATTATCACTGTTTCCAAATAAAAGACCACCATCATTTTGAACTCTTAAATAGTCAGCATTTCTATTGTTCACCATTCTTGAAATCCGTTTTCTGGGTCCAACTTCATTGTAGTTGCCTAGCTCCTTCTTTACACCACATACTACTTCACATGGCTGGTCAGGAGAAGGTGTCTCAGGCACAGTCATTTGGCATTCTCGAAGAGCTTCTCTGCCCTCCTCACCTTTTCCAGGAGTAGTTTGTTTTGTGTTCTTTTGTGGTGGTACATTTTCCTGATCTCTCACGGTTTCATCACGGGATGCAACTCCACTATCAGATAGTTCAAAACAAAACGAACTAACAGAAGCTTGGCTGAATTTGTAAGAAGTTGCACTTGATCCAAAGCCTCCTTGAAACTCGTTGTCATAACAGACCTGAGAATACGGGCTTGTAACAGAATCAAGGTGGTGTCGAACTAGTTGCTTGCACTGCTTGGAAAGGTCCTTTACAAATCGATTGTAGGCGTGCCTTAAAGAAGCATGAAAACTAACATATCCATCCATATTCCCAGATTTTTTCCCACCTGCAATATCATAAAACAACCGAGAGTGTGCCATCAAATCAGAGCAATAACATTCCAAAGCTATCAAAAATGAAGATCACAACAGGCACAAATTGCGCAAGTTAAAAGTTGCTGCCAGTTTGTAAAGGTTCATTGATCATTTCCCTCCAACGCAAGTGGATGGATTATGACTTTTAATCCATCCCAGGATTGTAATACAAATACTATTAGAGAAACACCAGCATTCATTTGATAATAAAGAGGGGAAGAGAATGGAACTACGTCACTACTGATATCATGGAAAGATGGAGAATTAGAGAGCTTCTCACACTCAGAATCTTGATTGCGGTATCTTTCAAGAGCAAGATCAAAAAGATTTCCAAGGACAAAGGCAAGCCGATCACAAGCAGTGTCAAGAAGAGGAGCAAACCATGACCGGGCAGCAGCACGTGCAATCTCTGCAGCAGCCTCCGTTATTCCTCTACCCCCACCTCGGCCAGCATGGGCAAGTAATATATTCGCTACCTGTTTTTTAGACGAAAAACGGTTTACTATTTTCGTAGTAGTGAAAAATAGTTTGTTCTAATGGCATGTTTCATGGGTTAGGTTGCTTAAATATTTTTACCTTCTCCCTTGATACTGGAGGGTACTCAATTGAATATGCAGCACAACGAAACTCATGCATCATCCTCTCAAAAGCAGCTCCTCCGTAGAGCCGCAGTGTAGCATTAGGAGGTTTTATATCCACAGTAACACCGGGCCAACTCCCAATACCACTCTCTGACTGCTCCTCCTCTGTTGTTTTTCCCCATTGCTCTGGGGCAGGATCTGCAGCTCCATCAATCAAAGCTTCCTGTATGTGATGACAAGCACAGAAAAACTTTTAGATGATTTTTAAAATCAGGAGAGATCAGAAATTTCAATAGGCTATATACACTGAACAAAACCAAACAGAATAACCACTCACCACGTGATTGCTGATAGAAGCTGTATACAACATGGCAAATCTGCGAAGCTGAGCAACATCAGAAGTAGCCTGTATTTTAGACTCTGTTCTGGCCAGCTCAGTGGTGATTTCAGTGCACCGCTGCTCAAGCAGTGCCAGAGTTGCCGGAGCAGCTTCTTTGTATCTCTTCTGAAGTTCGACTTCCAAATAGTCCCTCAGACATCCAAAACCAATATAGGGCTTGAACTTTTCTTCATCAAATCCTCCCTGGATTCCATCACGTAGATGGTGTAGGACATCTGCGTCCACCTGAGAAATTTGCCTACGGAATTCATCGTTTGAAACAGTGCACCTGTCCTTTGGCAAGGCCACGAAAAAGGGGCTCGTGTTCTCCCCAAGGTATCCACTTGCACTTAAGTACCGATCAACTTCCCACCTGTCGCTAAACTCCTGCGGTGATTTCAATCAAACTAAAGAATTATAAATACATTTATCTATGGGGCAGAAATATTCCAGATTATGTTAACAATGTTCCTCTAATGATTTTGTCATCCTATAGAGAATGCCCATATTTTAACCAGTAAAATTAGCTTCAACAGAGACCAATGATAGTGACCGCCAATTCCATCATGTAAACAAGGTTTTCTGATATTTATTGACGATAAACTAATCTCATGTGTTGATGGTTGACAAAAAAAACAATCAAGAGTACATAATGGCACACATCTTGTTGTTAGTAAAAGAAAATGTATTGACTTTATTCAAGTATTTCCAACAATGTCTATTTCTTTATGAAAAAGATTGGCCACCACGAAATGATAGTAGGTTGTACCTTGAGCCGATTGTCAAATTTGGAGACAACGATTACTGTCCTTCGGAAGGCAGGATCAATTTCACGAATGGCATCCAACCACAATGATGAGCACCATTCCACACTACTCTGTTGAAGAAACAAGAGAATTCGGAGTGGTGGACTAGCTAGTGATTTTACCATTGAAAGAATTTCGTCTGGGGTGTTCTCTGGCTCTCCCTTTTTTGCCTGCCACAAATTATTTGAGGAATACATAATACATTCAATCCGCAATTACAATTTTGAAGTTCAAAAATTATTTTTTCAGTGTCTACAACACGCAACAACTCACCTTCAGAACAAATCCCGGCGTATCAATTATGGTTAGATTCGGACAATGTGCATATTCGGCTCTCATGACAATTGGCTTAGCAGAAACTGAAGTTTTTGTCTTTTTTAGAAGTGCTTCGGTTCTGGATTTTATAATATCTGCGATTGCAGACGCCAAAACAACCGGACTTCCGTATTCTTCAGAATCTTCTTCCTGTTTTGAATATTCAGATTTCAGTATCACATTGAAATACAAACAACAGAACAGAAGATAAATGATGAGAAAAAGAACAAATCACAAAGTAATAGAAAAATAAAATATCCAGCCCTATGCCCTCAAATCATAATCAACACACCTAGAGACAAGACAAACTTCTAAAACATTTAATCGTCAAAGTAACATAATCTATAACTTCAACTCTCAAACCAACATAATTCATAGTCCATAAATTCAATAAAGTTACATAATTGAACTCAACATAAATTACATCAGTTAAATATTGGAACAAATAATAATATTAAGAATTGACCTGGAAACGGCACCGTGGGTCGAGAGCCGTTGGATCGTGAACCATTTGTAAGATGAGCGGCCGTCGAGTACCCATCTCTACTTCACGCACATTGAAGCGAAACCCGAGGAGGGCTTCGAGGAGAGAGCTCTTTCCATCCGATTGTCCTCCCAAAGCGACGATTTCCGGGATTGGAAGCTTCTCTCCAAAGGCAACCGCGGCAGCCTGCAGACGGTTGTATGCCTCGAACCGTGAACCCCGTGCGGCTGCGGAGTCTGCGGAGGATTGGTGGTGTCGTTTTGAATGGGATTTTTCCGATGGTGTCTTCGTCGGCGTATTGAGAAATGAGTTTGAAGCTGCCATGGAGGAGAAAGAGCTACAAACGGAAGCAGAAAGGGGAGAGCGTTAGGCGGAATGAGGATATTTTTGAATTTGAATTTTTGGATAATGTAGCCGGGAAATAATGGGCAGGATTTTTGGGCTAAGAAACAATGGGCTTCGGTTATTTCAAACAATTGCGTCGAATGGAAAAATATTACTAAATACACCCAACCCACATCAGATTCATATCTTTTGGGTTGATTATGTAAGCCGAACTAGGTTGGATAGAGGGATCATGGTTATGACCAAGACAAAAGGTTAGTGTGATTTAGCCCCAAATCCACCTCATCCTCATGTACATTTAAAGGGGAAATGCTCACACAATGTGGCCTTCTCGAATGAAAAAAATAAGAGTGCCGTTAGTAAGAGACGAAGTCTGAATTTAAAGACACGGATCATAATAAAAAGAAAAAAAAAATCATAGAAGACAAAATATAAATTACCAATATTAATATGGTTGTTTTTGGTTTTAACTTGTGGACTAGTATTGCTTTACATTAAATATAAGAAAATTTACCCAAATTAACATTTTAATTGTAATTTTTTCAAAAAATCCTTCAATTGTAGCTATATTATGTCATTAACTATAATAAAATAAAAAATAGTTAACATAATATTTATATTTAAGTGATTTTATATAAACTTTATTGTCTTGACGTCATTATTTTTTTTAATTTAAGAGTTTTTTTACGTAAAATTTTTATATCTCATTATTTTCATTTCATTTCTCTATGATATTTCAATATTTTTTCGGATTCTCAAAGACATTTGGAAGAAGTCTAGACAGTCTACGATGATAATTTGCACATCACATTCACATATTTACATGCATGTTCAAATTAAATTTAAGTTTGAATAGCCGAACAACCCATGTTATTGGAAAATTAGGGTTTCAAGTCACATACAAACATTTTACTTACGTGACTTACTATTTTAAATTCGAAAGTAGAAACTATAGATATGGATAGGATTGATGAGTCTTTATAGAGTAAGAATGGTGTTTTGCGTTGCCCCATGCCCATGGCCGGTCTATACTAATTAAATATGAATGCCAACTTTCAGAAAAAGGAATCAATTACTTAATTAATCCCTTTCTCTACCAGTTCTTTTTGGGAGTTCAGGCATTTTATCAACTAAAGCACAAATACCAACATGTTAGATAGCCATTATTTCTGAATAATAATAATAACAACATCAATAATATATTTTGGACTTTCGAAAATTCAAATCTAAAATAAAATGAAATAATATAAAATTGAAAACTCACGCGGGAAATGATCTGTTATCACAAAATTAAGAAAATAAATAATTGAGTCTACAGTCAACACGTAATCTCGGTTGGAATCGGAGACTGGTTAAAAAAAAAATAGCCTTCTGTGTTGGCAGGATTAATTCTGTTCCTCGTAATAATAATATTATACTTATACAACTCAAGTCGAACACGAGTTCATCAGCTCCAGCAATTATTACATGTTGACAAAACTCATATAAACCACGGAGATGGAGACGCATGTCCATACGGCCGGGATCCAGTGCGGAGGATATGTGTGAATCCGCATTTCATGCGAGAAAAGAAGATCCCTCACACATGTACAAGTGAAATCTACTTTAGGATCTAGCAACTTAGACAGGGATTCGTGAATCGTGTGTGTGTATCTTAAGCTTTTTGTAGAATTAATTGATAATCCCATCAATAAACATTCAAAAGAAAATATACATCATGAAAAACTTCTATGATTATATCAAGTTCTCCAGAAAAAATAAAAATATTTTTATCCAATAGGAAAAATAGTTTAGATTATACGAGAAAAATGAAATTCCAATTTTCTTGTGTTTTAACGAATAATTCTAACAAATAATAATGTTTCATTACCAATTTTCAAGCCATTCATTGGATAATTTTCCACCAAATAGATATATTTGTCGGAATATTACCAGAGAAAGTACTTCTTGCAACTTCTACATTTATCTTAGCGTACCCGGTTTCATTCGATTATTTACATGAACATTTGCTCGTTTGTTAGTATGAATTCTTATGGTAAGTGGTTGCAGAGTTTTGTTGTACATAGACTGATCATATCTGGTGCTCTACAAATCCGAATTAAGAATATGTAACTCATAATACTACATCAATTAAGTAGTTCAAAGGCCGCAAGTCTATGGAATTTGTCAAGTATTAATTTAATGAGGTGAGCCAGAATCCAGACCATCAATGAAACTAGTTTTAAATAAATAAGTACTTCCCTTGTTATTAAAGTGGCGACACCATCACTTTCCTCGCCCTTAGAACATGGAATGATTGATCGAAACTTGTAGTTTAAATTAGCTTTCATGCATGCCCATGTTCATTCTCCCTTCGGTTACACTCTTGAGCCCAAACCAACTTTTCCCTGAGAGAAAATTAATATGGCAGCAACTTCCCTCAAATCCATTCTTTCCTACACAATTACCATGACTATACTCTTCATTATTCTACACTCTCAAATATCTTTCTCTTTTCATTTTGAAGATGTTGATCAAAAAGATGAAGTCTATGTTCTTGACAACCCACTTCCTAACTTTACCTCAAGAAGCAGATTCTTGGCCAGCAATAAGATTATAAAGAAAGGTATTCATTGCAATCCTAGTAAAAGTACATGTAATGGAGTTTCAGCAAACAACGGCACAAGCTTGCTGTATTGCTGCAAAACACATTGCCGAAACATTCTTGGTGAATGGAATAACTGCGGCAAATGCGGCAACAAGTGCAAGTTTGGAGAGCTTTGCTGCAATGGAAGTTGCACCTTTGTGGGTGACAACGAAAATCACTGCGGCAAATGCAGTAAAAAATGCCCCTATGGGGTGAAATGCGGGGGAGGAATGTGTGCCTCTGCTTGAAGAAAAGATTTCTTTTGACTTTGAGACAGAAAGATCAATAAAATTGGTTAATAAGTGAGAGCTCTTGTTTGTTTGTTTTTTCTAGTTTGGTTAATAATTGTTTGAGATGTGTAATCTTTTTGGGGGAAAGGGAGAGTGAATGCTTTCTATCTATCATTTTTATTATGCATTATTCTTACTGGGTATACATATTATGATTTCCTGACGTCAATAAAATGGAAGGTGATTCATTATGTTGTTGATGGTTTTGTGATCTAATAGGAAGATCTAGTGGGTATGGTTAGATTTGGTCATCGTTTGTCTGTCGGAACGATTAGTATAGTTTATTAAAAAGCGTTAAGATGAATAAATAAACTATTATTATATATAAAAACTGGTGTGAACCATTATGATAAATTGCCCTTTTGTCATTTGACATCATGGTATTAACATGAGACTTCAAGTTCAATCGTATAATATATTGTGTATATGTGTCTATATTCTTAGATTCAAGTTTTGCAATTTTTGCTTTACCATCCATTCATCATGCAAGTGTAAGTTCATGCCATTAATGAAAATTGAAATGGCATTCATTTAGTTGAAGTACAGTGAGAAGTTCAGCTATTATGGCTTAAAAGGCATGCCATGTGACACCACATAACTATCAACCACACAAATTTCATTCATCATTTTACGCCTCTACTAATTAATAGTCAACATTTTTGTGGGTTTGCGTGATTTGCCAATCTCTAGCACATACAAATTTTGCAAGTTGTTTTCGGTAATGAAACTGGTATATTTGACGACTTTAGTTATTATTATCAATATGGTATAATTAATATTCCTATACCTTGCATAGTTTTATTGTCAAAATATCAATTGCGGAATAATATGTTCATGAAATGTTAAGGAAACTAATTAAATTACAATCCTGACCAAAAATACTTGGCGATTTTAATATGAATAAGAGTGTTAATAACAATATTTATAACGTCACAATGGATATTCTTTTTCGAGCTTTCTTCAAATTCCATCATATTTTCTCAAATTTCTGATATGAGATCAAAATTTCTGAACAATTATCAAACTTTAATGGAACCGATGCTTTTGATTGCCTAACAATAAGAAAAAAAAAGCGAGAATAGAAGACTTTTCATCATGATGGGAATGAAACCAGCTGGTCAGCGCAAGGCTCTTGAAAACTTCCTACGAGTACCGAATGAGCTCAACCGCAAACTTTCCTTTCCTTGTAGAGTTAATTTCTCCAATCTGAGACATAAAAGAAAGTAAGAGTATTGTCACTGCTCAACAATATATGTATTCTAAATATAATTTTATTGTGTAATTTTCTTGTCCACGAATTTTTCATTGAATGTGTGAAACTCACCTTTAGTCTTCCTTTCCCACTAATTGATACAATATCACCAGTTTTAAGAGTAGTGCCATTTTTTGTAACAGTTGCCCAATTAACATGCACATCGCCATTACTACCAAGGACAAAGAATTTTAGCTCATGTCACAATTTCACCTTTTCAAGTTTCACCTACTTCAATCACATGTTCAATATATATTGATATCAACATTAAAAATCTTATCCCAAATTTTCATCTCCATATGGCATACATAACTAAACAAATGCATATTTAGAAAATTTCTTTCAAACAAAGAATAACAATTCATTTTTGAGAGAGGGACAGTGTTACATGGAAATTATATTAAAGAGATGTACATTTGACAGTTGGGTATGCTACTGCATAAGTTAAAGCCTTAGGTTTTCACAGACATCATCAATGCCAAGTGTATATATACTAAGTTTTTCTTTTTTTTTTTTCATTTTTAATCCCCTTTTCAGGTTTTCCTAAAGTAGTGAAGTATTACGAATTAGTTTTCCATTCCTTGTTACAAATTTTCATTTAACAAACAGTGTATAGATGGAGCTCCCCTACACTAATATTGGTCATAATTTTCACGTACAAGGAAAAACAAAGTTAAAAAAAAGTTACTTCTTGACGGATGACGCTAAATCCAACTAAGCTTATTAGAAATTAGTACTACAGAGAAGATAGACCAAACTGGATATTAAAATGTTTGGTTGACTTGGATTGGTCATTTGACAAGTGTCAAAAGTGAAAGTAACCTTTTTGTTATTGTAGTTACACCAAAGAATTGACATTATATAGCCTTCATGACGGAATAGGAATTTAAGGAATGGGGTAGTGCTATGTCCCGCTCTTTAGCAAACCAATGTACAAAAACCAAAAGGACCTACATCCACAGCAGCATGGAAAAGGTTTTGATAGATGATCAAATGGTCAAGGACACAGATAATAGATATGATGTAGTGGAGATATGAGAGATCGGAAAAAAAGATTCAAGCGGAAACCCTGCTAATTTGAATAAAACCATGCCAGTAGCTACAGATCTTAGGTTGAAAGGCTCTAAGGAGGACCTAGTGGCAAATGATTTAGCAGAGGTTTGAGGCTAGAGAAGAATGTCCGAAATGAATGTAAGTAGCCAGCCCCTATATTAGCTTTGTAGACTAGAATTGTTGACCTTATGCATGCATATTTATTTAGAGGGATGCCTGAGATTGCTTTATGATAGATTGTCGTCTTTCTAAGCAGTTAAATGGAATGTACCCCGTAAAATTAAATTTATAAAAGAAGAGTAAGCTATACCTGATCAAACTGACTAATTTTGACTGTGATATGTTAAATCCTGCACTAGCTAAAGCATCAACCCTTAGTGATGCTTCTATAGTTTGAATGACTTAGTCCTGCAAAAATAAAAGGTATTATGCAATCATTGACATAACAGATGAGGAGTAAAACAGAAAGACTAATGTTACTTATCCCAAATTTGTTGTCCCAAAATACATCTCAAATGAGATAGCATGTATTCATTGGATTGTGAAAGAATGCAATAAATGACTTTGAAAATTATAAAAATTCATCATCCAATGAACACATGCCAACTTATTTGCTACCCCATTTTGGATGCATTTTGGGATAAAAAATTTGAGATGAGTAGTATCATTGAAACAGAAATAATTGCTAAAATCATGGCTCACATCCTTGGTTCATATTCAAGAGCAAGCAATGGTATCTTTGTACAAGAGACAGAAATATTACCAACCTGAGGAAAGAGAGCATCAAAGATAGTAGAGGGAATACAGCAATAGAATACTGAAAAACATTAGATTATTTTTCATTTTTTGTGTGTAGAAACTCTTTGCAGAAAATACGAGCTAGGTGAGGGCATAATAATCTGGACTGATCTCCCCTTTTTCTTCCTTTTTTTAACTGAGATGAAACTAGTGAAACCACAGAAATGATTACTGACGTAGGATTAATACAATGAAATGAAGCAGATAGAGATAATTATGGTAGTGATGTTTGTTACAATTAATTCATTTAAGGTGGGAACACAAAAATTTTCTAAATTTATGTGTATTGAGAAAGATATAGGTAACCACATATCAGAAAGTTACATACACCTTTTCTAGCAATGACAAGATATAGTCAGCAAGTTCTGGAACAACCTGGATTTGAGCTCCCTTTTCTCCCTGGACAACAACCAAAATAGTAAAAGATATTACCTGAACCAGACAAAGCTCTGTCTCACATTTTGGGCTTGCCAAAACAAAATACAACGCCTGAACCTCTCTTTTATAACGAAAGACGATCAATATTATGGATAATTTTACCTCCTTAACTTTTGAATTCAGCTAATGCCTAACCAACTTAATTGCATCATGCAGAGAACTCCTATAAGTAAAAAGTGCAGCCCAACTTACAGCAAAATGACTTATTAGCTACCAAACAACGAGGAAATCAAAAATTAAATTTCCTCGTGTTGGACACCAAAAAATCTCCCAGTTTAGATCCATGAACAAATGAACAGTCCAACTCTGATTTCATGATAATGAAGATATGTGGTCAAAAGATCTGTGACAGTCAATAAACAGTAGTCAGTCCATGTATGCAGAACTGTTTCAACTTAGCCTAGAAATGCCGAGAGGACAGGTTTCTGAAAAACAATCACAGAATTCCTGGGGAAATAAGAACATTTCACATAATTGTCACCATGTTCTAACTGTCATTGACAACTAAATCATGGCTGCAAAATGTCTTCCTTTACATTTGTATTTATGTCTAAATGAA
>JAWDEX010161875.1:0-18270 GCA_035221805.1 Trichilia hirta | reverse complement strand
TACTATAAAGTATTATAAAATAAAAAAATTTATAATTTATAATTTTATATCTATATTTATATTTAATTATAAATTTTGTTTTTATTTTATAATTTAAATTTATAAATATTTTATTTTATTTTTAAAAATAAATTAAAATTAATTTTAATATATTTTTTAAATTATTGAAAAACTATAATACTTTATCCTATAAAAAGTTTAAATTTATAATTTTAAATTCTTGATTTTACAAAATAAAAATAAATTCATAATTTTTTTATTAATATCAAATAAAAATATTTTAAATTTAATTTATATTTTTTAATATAAAATATTATAAATTAAAGTATTAAAATTTTAAATTAAATTAAAAATATTTTTAATAAAAAATTAATTATTTTAATTGACGGATTTATAAAATAAAAATTAAGAATTTATGTGATAAAAATAAAAAATATGTACAATAAAAATACTTATTTTATCTTTAGTAGAAGGATATTTATTATTTTAAAAAATAATAAGATAATTTTTATTTCAAATTTCTTAAAGGGGTATGTATCATTTCAATAAATCATAGGGGGATCTGGCTTTCTCCCTTTTCGAAAATGCATTAAAGGTTATAAGAAGAAAGAAATTTTGAATGCCACTCAGTAAAATATGGAATCATCTTAAATTATGATATCAAAGTCATGTATGATTTTAATGAGTACTGTACCAAGCAAGCCAACCCTCATATAAAAATAAATAAATAAAACATACTCAGATGAGACAGCCAATACCTTGTTCAAGATTAACGCGTAAGAAGAGTGGTTTCTTTTGGTATTCGGGCCTTGGATTTTGTTTTCTTTTGAGCCTCCGTGCTTGCTATTGTTGCTGCCACCACAGCCACTCCGGCCATTCTCTGAAATTTTTCGTGTTCTCCGTCTATTTCACTTACGTGTACACTTCTTTCTATCCCTTTCTCTCTATAGAGCAGGAAGGGAAAATGTGGGGAATTCGAAGAAAAAGGGTTTGGTAATTCGGAAACGTAGAGGAGACGGTTATGAATTGGTGGTTACGTAGGTATGGAGCGCCAACGTGGGTTCTGAGGCCATGGGAATTTAACACGTGCTTGGTTTTGGTTGGTTGTTGAAATGGTGAGAGCAAAAAGTTCGATTGATTTGTACCCGTCTCACAACTGAATAATAACCAATGCACCCCTTAGGGATTTGATTTATAATCATCCTAGTCCTCGAATGAATGATTTGGGCCTGAAAGTAAAAATTGATTGGGCCACGACGGTTCTTTTGAGGTCCATAACATAAATTGCAGGTGTCATCCATTTGGGTCAAAGTTTGTTTAATTAAGGGTCATTTATTAAATAATTTTTTTTTTTTATCAATGATGGGTGTGGGTACAATATTTCCATAAGACAAATGACTACCTAACTAAAAAGTTGAATTAACATCATACATTTATAAAGTTAGGATATAAATTGTATGGCAAAGAAATTGACAATTACGTATCATGATAAACAAATATTTTTATAAATAATTTATTTAATAAATATTTGTTGCATCAATAAAAGAATGGAAGTGATGTGAATTTGACATAATATTATTATTATACTATCTCACATACTAATTAATATTTGAAATTAGTCAAAATTAATATATATGTAATGTAATAATAAAATATTAATTTTTAAATGACTTATATGTGTAATGTTATTGATATCAATATGACATTTCTTAAACTAATTATAAATTGTCCATCGAAACAAGTAATTAATATGAATTTTATTTAACAAACAATCTTAAAATTATTGTAATTTCAAGATTAAGTAAAAATGTAAGAATAATTACTATATTTCGATGGCATCTACAAGGTGAGAGAGAGTTGATGTTTAGGTCTGGCCAATCATTCAATTAATAGGCTTATTGATTAATTTTAAATCATGTTTTGGAATGAACAAATTTGTGAAAATTAATATCTAATTAATGATTAAAACATGTCTAAAACTTTATATTTATTCCTCAAATTCTATAGGAAGCAAATAAGAACCATGTTGATGTACAATCGAAATAGTCAATAAAACAACAAAACCTCGAGTGAAATTTCCATTTCATAGACAAAAGTGGATTCTCCATCTGTTCCATCAAGTGTATTTAATTTAACAACAATCCAAATAATGGGTGCGGTCCCAAATGAAATCATCAAACATTACTAAAAGAATTTGGATTAAAATTGTCTTTGATTAATTTAATTGTTTATTTCATTTTCTCACACGTTTGTTAGTGTATGGAAGTCTTAAGTCGGTGAAATGAAATTTGTATTTCCATTAACAAAAATTTTTGGTTTTGTATTGATTTTGAAACCAAACAAGCAAACAATAAATGAATAAGAATTGGGGCAACCATATCTTATGATTGATCTCTTTCTATGGGATTCATAGACAACAATGTCAAAAGGAACATAGAAAGAGAATATGGAAGATAATAAGTAATGAATGAATCATATGGGATTCAATCATTTTTTTTTAAATTAAGTCATTAAAATTCTATTTCATTTGAAATAAAGCAAAATACTTTCAAAAGCATTAAATAAATTTAAATATTCTTGTATACGCTTATTTTACTACAAATTTAATAAAAATGGGTGACTAAAAAGAAAGAACTTTTCTATAAACTTTTGTTGGAAAAGGTTTCTATAAACGTTCTGTCTAATGTTTTTGTATATGGTGAAACGAAGGATGAG
This sequence comes from Trichilia hirta, assembly GCA_035221805.1. Taxonomy (NCBI): domain Eukaryota; kingdom Viridiplantae; phylum Streptophyta; class Magnoliopsida; order Sapindales; family Meliaceae; genus Trichilia; species Trichilia hirta. Next base: position 15,555 of record JAWDEX010161875.1, on the reverse strand, counting down.
TCATGATAATACCTTTTATAAATGTGATCCATTAACTAAATAAATATTAATTGTGGTCAAGATTTGTGAACTGCCGTGCTGCCACGGCAATGGAAACCATTCTTAATCAATTTCTGTCAACCAAACTAATTATTTGGATATAACTAATGACAGAAATTGACTAGAAGCAATTAATTCCTTGAAGAAAAATTAGTTCAAATGCTTCAAATTGTATTTATTAGTATCACATACTCTAATAAGATGACAATTAAACCATAGATTATGACAAATTAAAAGCAAAGTTACATGAATTAAACTTTATATTGGGACCTAATTTATGGGTTTCAAATAGATAAACAACATTAATCAATATTAGTTTTTTTTTTTCTTTTTCCTTTCTCACTTAAAACTAATCAATATTTGAAAATTTTCTTAATAGAATTGCCTTAAAGATATAGATAATTAGATAATTTTTTATGGGTACGTGTTGATTTAATTGTAAACTATTTACTTACGAGTGATTTGAAATTTCAATCACATAATTTATATTTATAAAACATTATTATAATATTTATAATGTAATTGGTTGGTGAAATGGGCATTTATTATGATCTAACAACTTTTATTATGTGATGCATAATTTTCATCAAAATAGGACAAATTTTTACGAAATTATATATAAATGTAATGTTCAATTCATCTCCTTGTTCTACTTTATATATGAACAGAACAAAACAAGAATTCGACGAAGCATCACAAATCATTCCATGTAATGTCACCATTCTAAATTTGATGGTCTACCACATGATCTTGACAAATCACGCATGTTCAAATCACCTATATTTGATATTCAATAATAAAATTAAAAAAAAATTAATGACTAGTGATTGGAATTGTGGGTGGATCACAGTTGATGATCGTGATTTAAAAATGGAATCATGGTCCAACATCATCTTTCATGTGCGTCAAGTTATTGATGACTCGATTGTGATTTTTTTTTCAAATTTGTAACTAATATCATTTTCTATACTTCTCCTAATTGATATGGATGAGAGCTAATTCTTCTTTATTTTTTTTTCTGAAACTCTATCACATAATTCACAATACTGTTTAGTCAATAGAAAGAACGGATGAATTAATCAAGTAATTATATATGTGAATTATATTGTGTTACTTGTTTATATAGTAAATAAAGCAAAAAGGAAATTTAATGCAATTAATTAAAGAAGGTTCTATTCGAAGTGATAAATATTTTTGAATATTTCTATTTGTTAATATGAATTATTTAAAATATATTGAAGTAAAATTGAATCAAAAACAACTTGGAAAACGAATAACGTTAATTATATATATATATATATATATAAAGAAAAAAAGGTATTAGGAATGCGATTGGGCATAGTTTGAACCCTTTGACATAATTAATTAGGTGTTATGATTAATTTTCACTATTAATTAACCTCCTTTAAAGGAATTTCAAATGCAAGCTTGTCTTCTACATTTGACTTAATTTAAACTTCATGTCAAGCTCACTTCAGAAATTATTTAAAAAGTAATTACATTTTTTATTATAGAAAAATTATAATTACAAAAATAAAATCAACTAAAAAAATTAAGTTAGTCTACCTAAAAATAATATTAAAGAAAAATTATAACAATAATTATAATATTTTTTTCCCAAGTTATTTAATAAATTTAATGAAAAATTCCTTATATAATTAGTTGGCATGTTAAATTTCTTAAGAGTGAATTAGGGTCAATTAGGAATTAGATGTCATTATGATTAAAATTTTCGATTTAACTATTATTAAACTATCTAATTTTGAAAATATCAGAAATTGGGTTCTAGTTTGAATGGAACGAGGAAACAATTTGTCAAAGTCGATTTTTGCCATATTACTGTAAAGTGTTTGCTTTTTAATATTTAAAAATCAAAAGCCAATGGTGCAGACGCAAAAGAAGAAGATTAAAGAAGATCAATTAATTAAATAAATAATTAATATCCCATCATTAAAAGAAAAGGATTAAAATAAGCCACCAATAATTTATTTTATCAGGAACGGATTAAGTTTAGTCAAGTGAAAACACTCAACCAAAAGCAACCCAAAAAAGCTAATCGCACGGCCATATTTCATGGAAAATAAAAATCAATCTATGCATGTATGTATAGTGCATGAGTTGCATTAATTAAGAGTAAAAGTAAAATAAAGTAGATAAATCTCAAATCTTAGTAGAATAAACAAATTAATTAAAATTTAAAGTAGGTAATTTTGATATTTATTTAAAAAGCATTTAAATTTTTTATAAAATTATATATTATTCCTTTTAAGCCTAGTTCTATATAATATTATATTAATACAAATTAAAATTTAATCACTTTGTTTAGATAAATACTAATCTTGTTTTTGAAAATTGATTTTGTGATATGACTTCAGACCCACTTTCAATTCCTTCAAGTTAGGGCACAAGAGAAGAAGAAGAAGAAAATAATAAAGAAAGAACTATAAATAGAAAAAAAAAATTGCCTAATGGTCCTACTTTGTCCTGCCAACAAGTGGCAATTTTCTTTTCTTGAATCAAAAAATCTTGCCGCCAATTACTCCTTTCACTCCAAATCTAACACCCATTTTCTTGCCGAATTGCCTCTTGTTTATCCACTTCAAAAATATGAAAACACATATTGACTTATATATTCCAAGTACATATATATATATATAAAGATAATACCATGGGAAAAAAAAAAAAAAAAAGTTTAACAAGACTCCCAAACTTAATTATGAGTTGTCAATTATCAATATTTATAATATTATTTTCAATAATTTATTAAATATAATGAAATATAAAGATTGATTCCATTAATGGCTGGATTCCATTAAAGTGGGGGCAATCAAATTCAAAAGAGAAGTTTGGGTGGCAAAATTTTCTAAATAAGACTGTTGAATCTTTTTGACCTTTTTGAATGAAAAGCTTTGGAAGATGTGGGAGAATGTTCAAAATCAAAAGGTTGCATTTACTTCTTTTTCATATTGAAATTAAGGGAAAATTTTAATTCCAAATTCTGACCAACTACAAATACAATTACAGCTAACCAAACTTCTGAACCATACAACCTTCCTCCTTGACTTGGGTCTTCTAATTCTTTCTCTACGTGTGAGTTAACAAAGTCATAGTTTAAACATTAATTAATTATTAATTAAAAATTGGTATTATCTTGTTCTATAATTAGAAGGAATAATATTTTTTTCTTCAAGACTTAATTTAGTTATATAAAACATAAATTATTTTTATTATATTTTATATTTTATATATGGGTTACTATTAATTGAGTCATTTGTAAAATGAAAAAATCAAAATTTTAAAAAATTATATCTCTTGAGTTTTCTTTACTTATATTTTACTTCATTCGTGAGTTAATTAAGGTTGACTTTTAGTTACTATTAGTAATATATTAACAAAAATTTAAAATAATATTTATTATCCTAACTATTATTTTATTGGCTAAAAAATTCATTTTAGTCTTTATCACTTAATTTTTTTTTTTTAGATTATATTAAAAATCTGGATGCTTCCAGAGTTATTTTTTTATCACCTTTATTCTATCTTAATACAATATGTTAGATTTAAAAGAATATATGTATATATAATCTCTTCCCTTCATTAATTTCTCATTTATTATATTAGTCAAATTTATTAAATTATCAAGTAATTTTTTTATTATAGTCTCACTTAACATTATTAAAATAGAATAATTAATTTATAATTTTAAATATTACATAGCCAAGTATTGAATAGATTAACTTATTGAATGCAATCAATAATAAAAAATAAAACCTACAACAATTATAAATTCACAAATAAATGAAACTTGAACATCAATCAACAAGTATATTCTGTGTATGCACATACTAAGATCACCAAGTTGTTAACTTAATTAATTGATACAAATACAAAAAATTAAGAATAACATTCTAGGTATATATATGAAGTCATTGTACTTCTAGGCTAAATGGGGAAATCCCTTTTGTTATACTCAATACAATTACTAGTACTACATTTAATTGTAAATCCCTTCTAACTAAGTAGTACTCACTAGATTCTTTTTTTTTTTTTTTAATTTAAATTTGGTACTTCTATTATGTTGTATATATATGTTGTATTTATGAATATTAAAAGATAACCTAATTTTTTGTTTTAATAACATATGGCTTTGCGTTATTAATTCTTTCTGACGGTTAAACTTGGTTAAGGACTTAGATGAAATAATAAGTAATTAAAGAGGATTTATATAATATATTTTTTAAACTTTTAATTTTTGAATTTCGACTCCTTTAACAGTAACCTGTTTATATATTATGGTTCGAATTTTGGACCCGAAATGGAAATCCTTAAATCAAGTCAAAGAAATTTAATAAAATAATTTGGGTATTAAATTTTCATAAATTCACTATTTACTGTTAAACAACGTGCTTATATATTTATTTATTATAACTTGCTTTTAGCCATGGTGAAGAACTAGTCTCATTAATTGCATCACGATTTTTGTTAATATTCCCTACTTTGGAGTACAATAAAATTATAAATATGCTCACGCGATGATCTTATATTTATATTGACTCATTGAATTTTCGTGAAACTCATAACTTTCTCCTTTAAAAAATAAGACTATCTAGGGTTTTGAACGCTTCACCATCATATTATCAATTTATCATCAGTTTTTTCAAGATGAATAAATACTTTTGGTTTTCCGAAACAGACCCTACAAAACCCAGAAGCACTTATGGAAACAAAGCTTTTGACAACAGGTGTTTTTACAGTTTATTACTTTTGAGGAGTGAATGAAGGCTTTTTTACCATGTTTCTTCTTCTGCTGTTTGCCTTTTTGCAAATATGCATGCATGGCGATACTGTGATGCAGCTAAGCTGTATTCTGTAAGCTGAAACATGATAAGAAAAGAAGTCGTCTCCTAATTGTATGTAATGTAATCTTTAAGACAGTTCACTAAGATTCTGCAAAACTCACCATAGATTTATACGGATTGACTGATGAATAGTTGACCATTCTTTTAAATTTATCCATCTTGGTCAAAAAGGGGATTGCTGTACATTTTGGTAGAAAAAGGTTGGTCTATCCATCCGTTATATAAGAAGAATATTAATTGGGTTATGTTTTATATTATAGTACATTAATTTTTAAATTATAGCTGCTATAGGATAAAAATTTTAGATATTTAATATTAATATAAAAATATGTTAGTTTCACTAAAAATTTATGTTGCCCACTATTTTTTTAGTATTGTTTTTAAAATTTAAAATACATAGAATTTTATAAATTAAAGATTTAAATTTTTATAAAATAAAAAATTTATAAATGTGAAATTATGAACTTACCAATAATCTCATAGCAAAATCAAGGTTTGTACCATTGAGTGGTTCAATGAGAAGGGAAAATATTATAAAGACAGTGACAAGTATTAATATCTGCAGACTATGCCTCTGTCACAGTTAGATAATGAAATTTACTTTGAATCTAAAATGGGTTTGTTTGGTCCTAAAGTGACAAAATTCTAACAACATTGAATGCTTCTAGGACTATTGTACTCGAATTATTTCAAACAAACATAATCAACTAACTTCAATTGGAGAAGAAACTGCGATAAGACTAATGGAACCAACATAAATAAGGATAATTATGAGAGAGTAATGTTATTCATTTAAAATTTCAATCTTAAAGTATATGATATTTTTATTAAATAATTAAAAATTATAATAAATAATTTTAAAAATTATAGAAAATTTGATATTTAATAAATAAATACATCTTATTTATTAAAATTTATGTATTATTAAATTTTTCTTTGGATGCATATGCATTATTGAATTTTAAGGCTAGAAAGAATCAACCTCGTTCAAATAGTATGTTAAATGGGGTTGTTGAATCTGAGTTAAAAGGTAAAATGAAACAACTAAATTTATGTTGGTGAAAAGTTAAATTAAAAAAAAAAAAAAAAAAACATTCAATAAATTCTTGTTATTGTTTTCAATAATGAATTCATTCCAATTCCTCATCCAGGGCATGGGTTTCTTAAAACCAATGTAGTAAATTTGATGAGTAAGTTTATGACCAACTTTACACTCTATCTATTGAATGACAATTAGCTTTCCAACATGAAAAAATCCACCTTCCTGCATTTAATGTTATATTTACATTTCTCCCTCACAAACAACTTACCCATCTCAAATTTGAATTCAAATATCTACCACTTTTCCTCCTATTCATTTCAACAATCCATAAGTTGTTATATTGTATATAAATATGTGTGTCATGGACACCACCTCCTATAATATATACATATATATGTAAATGACAATGAATGAAAGAATGAAGAATTTTTGTAAAAAGGCATGCAATTTCGACTATTAATTAATTAAAACTTCTATGTGACCTACATGTTTATACCCTAATTGATGAATGGATTCTCCTAGTTTTAAACAAAGTGTTATCATCATCATGATTATCAATAGCCCTTATATCGTGGGTCTCAAAGTAAGGACATGAATTTGACACCCTTTGGTCTTAATCAAGCGAAAAATATAAGTTGCTCTTATGAAGGAACAAATGGAAAAGGGCAATATGGTCATTTGACTGAAAAGTTACGTACATTTTTGGATGAATTTCCGACAAGTCGTATCCTCGAAAGAGACGTGGCCAAATCAAACTGCCAAAGCAACACGGACAAGGATTAAAGAAAAGGAAGAAGAAGAATCCTTTGACAGGATTCATACATGACTTTCAGACTTCTAGCCCCAAAGGACAAACATCACCGACATGTCGGCTCTTTTTTGGCGTCGTCATCTAACGTCGTCTAAACTTCACAAGTGAACAAAAAGGATAGAAAAAGAAATATATATATATATATATATATATATATATATTTTTGCCACAAGTTACATTTTAATTAGTAGTTTTGGCTCAAATCAACAATTGAGTCATTCATGTATTTAGTATTATTTATTAAAAATATCTTTAACATATATACAAGTAAAATTAATGTGTAACACGGGATTTTATTATAAAAATATCAAATCAATGTGATTAATTATGATATTTTTTTATTTATTCATTTTTTTATAACATATCTTATTTCTGCAAAACTGAAATATGATCAGATTTTTTATTATTTTTAAATTATGATAAAAAAATTAATTTAATTTGAAATCAAAAAATGTAAGATTGCACATGCTTAAATTGATTAAGGGAGAAACACAAATCCTCTTATAATTTTTAAAAATGTCATTTATCATTTTTAGAATATTTATGACAAATATATTTTATAATTTTTAAAAATATCATTTATTCTATTATCAAAATATTTGTGATAAATGTACTGTAATTTAAAAAAATAAAAAATGCCTCATCTTAATAAGAATAAGGGATACTAAGATTTATCATAAAAGTCCTTAAAAATTTAGAATTATTAAATTAAAAAATAATATATTTGTTTATATTAACTAATCTCTAATCAAAATGATAAATTATTGAATTATTTTTAAATATACGTTTTCTCATTATATGAAATTAATAAATTATTAAATTTTTTAAACATAAAAATTTAAAAAATTTTGTGCTTATTCTTATTCGTTTTTATTTTTAAATTATTAATTTTAATTATATTTTGCCCCATCTAATTTTTTTAAATATAGTATATTTAATCATTTAGACCAAGTTTAATCCATAATTTATAATATTTTAATTAAATTGATTAATTTAAATTTTATAAATTATATTCTAAAATATTTGGATTAAACTCATTAAATTTATAGAATGATTATAATACTTATATTATAAAAAAATTTACTTTATAATTTTATATTTATAAACATTTGTAAAAATGAATTTCTCAAATACTAATCTAAGAAAAAAGATTACTAAAAAAGTACATATTTTGTTTGATGACATTACATAACCAAATTCTTCAAAAACTATAAGATATTATCACTATAGAAATTTGTTACTCGCTCTCTATATGTAGTAAGAATGAATATAAAAATTTTTAAAAAAATATTTTAATAATATTGCAGTAAAAAATTATAATTTAAAATATACTTCAAATACCTTAAATTATAAAATTTTCATATTTAAAATAATAATAAAAATATATAAAAAAATATTATAAATTTTGAGCTCAAGTTATTCTAAATTATTAAATATGTAATATTTACATAGAAAATTAGGCAAGAGAAAAATTACAATTAAAATTAGTAATTAAAAAATTAATAAGAATAAGTAATGAAAATTTTAAAATATTTTTAAAAAATAATTTAATAATTTATCAATTTTATGTGATTTTAAAAATTATATTTAAAAAATAATTAAATAATTTATCAATTTGAGTATGAATTATTTTATAATTTTTTTTTTTAATTTAATAATTTTAAACTTTTAAAAACTTATATAACAAAAATAAGTATCTTTTTTCTTATTAAGAGAGATATTTGTAATTTTTTGATATTACAAAGAGTAATTATTATAAATCTTTTAATAAGAGATAATTAATATTTTAAAAAATTATAAGAGTATTTGTCACAAATATTTTAATAGAGAGTAAGTTTTATTTTAAAAAATTATAAGAAATATTTATTTTTCTTCCAACTAATAAATATCATCATCATCATCATCATCATTATTATTATTTTCTCTCTTAATATCTTTGCGTTAATTGAAAAAGAAAAAAATCAAAGTGTATTTTTTGTAAAAGTTTATAATATTTTAAAAAAATAATAATTTTCTTATAATATAAAATTTTATTTTAAAATATTAAGAGAAGCGTGTATAAAATATTGAGATCCTATCTTGTAAATGCCACTAACATGATAATGACTACTCACTCTAATATAAAAAAGAAATATATTTTTTAAAACGACAGTCACAAATAATTCAATTAATTAATTGTGTATGTATATATATGTTCACGTAAATCCTTTTAATATGGATATTAAACAAGAAAAAAAAGAAGAGGGAAACGAAAATAAAAAATGGATATTTAATAAATGTAAAATAAAAAAAAAAATTAACGCCGTTAAAACTGAAAAAACTACTCAATAAATAACCACCAACGCAACATAAGAAAACAGTTTTGCTTTCGAAGACTTTATTTAGCTAAAGCGAAGGAAAATCATTGGGAAACAATTTCGTTTGGTCTGGGACGACACACGAAGAGGGAGAAGAAGAAGCGGAGAGAGAGAGAGAGAGAGAGAGATTTGAGATTCAAGATCTTGTCAGATCGGGGCAGCCACTGTAAGAAACCCTTACATTCTTGCTCCTTTGAGTTTGTTTCTTCTTGTTGTGAGAATGTTTTTCCTATTTCTTTCATTAGCTACAGTATGTAAGTAATGTGTTTTGATCTGACAATGGTGTATGTTGATCATTTTCTTCTTGTTTTTAAGGTCTCTTGTCTCTTCTATTCACTGTTTTTTTTCGAGTCATGGAATATTTTTTTATCCGGAACAGGAAGGATTTTTTTTTCTACATTTTGTGATTTTTTTTTTTTTTTTTTTTTATTTATGTTGCATTGTGAAATTTGCATGCATTTATTGGTTTGTGTTTTTATATTTGTCAGTTTTTAGTTCTCATTTTGTGCTTTCTCTTTTCTTATCTCTATATAATTATGTCTGGATGTAAGCTTCTTGTTCTTCGTTCAATTTTTGTTACCAAATTTTTTTTTAATCTTGGGGTATTATTAAAATTTTCTGTTGCTTTTTGTTTCTCTGATGCTTTTGTTCCTAGATATATTTCTCTCTCTTTATTTTAATTTTGTGCTTAATGAATGAAAATAAATTGTTTCCTTATCAGATGTATCCTTTTTTGTTTCAATTATTGTAACTCTATATACAGGAAGCATTTATTTACAAAACCCAGATTTTTTCTTTTGTTTTAATCCGTACTATGTTGATCTATATACTTCCTTTCTTTATCTCTTCTCAGGCATAGGTTTTTCCCTCTAAATTCCCTTATAAGTCTCTGATTTTTTGGGGTAATATTCTTGTCAGAATATATTTTGCGTGTTGTGGTTATTGTTGAAAAGATTTCACATTAAGTTGACACGAATTGGGAAATTTGATAAAAAATGAGTTTTTTTCAGAATTTAAATTAACTTGTTCGGATAATGGAAAGCTTTAAGTTCACTGCTATTCTAAGTTTTACCAGATCCATGTTATAATACAGGTTTTGCTGCCACATGTTCTTTGTTCTGTATGCCAAAGACTTGTGTGCTGCTGGATTTAGGATATTGGTATCTGTTTCTCTGATCTAGAAATTAGAAACATCAGTTTTCTGTGTAATTTGGAAAGTGATGCCAGTTAGCTCAATGCTCTTGTGATCTTTTGTAATATGTTTAGATTGGAGAGTTTGGAAGTGTATTTTTCAGTTTTCTAAATTTTGATTTTAGTTGATTTGTGTTCAGGAGGTTTAGCAATATTAAAAAAATTTTGAATTGTAAGGAAAAAAAGAAAGTTTGAAAGACAAAACTTCCCTCCTTTCACTCCATAAATTACTCCTTTTCACTTTGTATTGGAATTCATAATTTAACGGCCTTCTACACATTGGTGGGAACCATTGACTTGAAGAGTTGATTCCTTGTAAACTATTCATGCAATTTGAAGTGTCAAACTCAAAATATCCTGTTCTCTGGAATCATTAATATAAAAAAGTAACCTATATTTTCTGACTTGTAGCATGAGTCTCCTATTCCATATTGAATTGTATACGTTTTCTTGACTGTTCCTTAGAGTGCCTTCTAGTTTCCGGTTTCGTAAATTGAACTAAGTTTTAGTTTAGACTAGGTAGCATCTTCTTGCCCAAGTTCAAATGGAATGTTTTGCCTCACATTCTATCATGGATAAGCCAGCTTCTCATGAATGGTTTGAGGTGTCTTGTCAACTTGCAAGTTTGCATATGTTGTTTTATATGAGAAAAGATGTATATCTAGTGACATATTGGGGTTCTCTCTTTCTTGGCATAGTGAGCAACTTTTATACTTTGCTTGAGTCACAAATGTTACTTTTATGAAGCATTGTGATGCTCAGTGTTCCACTTTTCCATGCAGGGTGATGGGGAGGGAAGTCACAGATGTACACATGGATAAGAAGTCAAATGGTGTTGTGCTGAACTCAAATGGAGCATCTTGTGATAATGGTCATCTAGCTCCTAAACATTCAGCAGACGATGTTGAAGCAAAGGACTATGAAGTGAAAGAATGCACTATGGAAAACTCGGTTGAAAATTGTCTCGAGAAACAAGATGTGCTCGGTGTGAAAAGTACAAATTTTGATTCTGATGTAGCCGAGGGTAATAATGAGAAGCCTGGAATGCAGAAGTCAAGCTCTCCATCTAAATCTTGTGGTCCTGCTTCCGTGCGTGCAAGTCATACTGTCCCACAGCCCATTGCTCTGGCAACTGAAAAGTGTGCTACAGGCACAGCTGGACATGTTGGGGCTGAAACTGCAGCAGATAGCAGCACTACTCAATCACGTAATGCTAAGAAGACCTCAGAGGTAATTTAAATCCTTAACAGGATATATAGTGGTTCCATTCCCCATTCTTTATTCTTTGAGGAATAAATGAACTCAATGAGACTCTTGACTAGACATTAAGTACAGTCAATCTGCTCAGAGGTTGGGTCATGCAAAAAAGTTCTAATTTCTATATCGAGGTTGGAACCGAGAAAGTTGTCTGACAAACAAAATTTGCCTTACATCAAAGTGGAGATTTCTGACTACCGTGCTGGAAATTGTTGACGAACTTTGTTAGAAATAAACCTCCCTCATCAATTTTTATTATTTTGTTAAATTTGTTTTGTCTGTAGCTGTTTATGAAGGCTGTAAGATAATAATCAGTTAGTTCGGTTAGCCTATTAACTATCCGGTTGATGGAAGCTTTATCCAATCCCCTTAAGGCTCATGTTGAGAATCTTTACCTACCTTATGGCTTCTCGATCAGGTTTAGAGAATATTGTGTGAGCTTGATTCCAACGGAACTTGACTAAGTCATGACCGTTGTTTTTCTGAAACTGTGATTGCTTCCCTGGTGCATCTTGGGGAAATCTATGAACTTTCGTAATTTTGCTGTCCTTTTTGGATTCAGTTCAAGAAAATATCTTGGTCACAGAATTAGCAAATTCTATGGTATGAAGCCGTGGCAATTGAAAAACATCATTATCCTGTTTGGAGTGGTCAATGTTGTATAATTTTGGATTTTAAGATGTTGCTAGTTTTAACCTTGTGCAATTTCTTCCAGCCAAACTCACCCCTGACATCAACAAAGCTATCACAACTTGACAACAAGAAGCACCCTGATGAAGAAGATAATTGGTCCGTTGCTTCCTCGTATCCTTTATTTCATATCACGTACTTCTTATGTTATTGTGTTTTCAAATGAATCTTTTTGTATGATTTGGCTTTTACTATTTTGTTATTGGATTATCCTGAGCTGTGGATAGAACTGCTGCATCTGTACGGAAGGTAACCATTGGAACAGCTCCAAAATTTAGATGCACTGATCGGGCTGAGAAACGAAAGGAGGTATTCTTTTGATTGACCAATTACACGTGAATCTTCTATGTATGGTGCAATCTGAACAATTTTTTGTTTTGTTTCATCTATGATGCGTTTTATCTTTGCCATAATTTCCATCATTCAGTTTTACACGAAGTTAGACAAAAAACATCAAGCTATGGAGGCAGAGAAAAGCCAGTGTGAAGCAAGACTAAAGGTGCACTTTCTTAATTATCTTTCATGTACTATTTTTGCATGGTCTAATATTTTCTTGTTATATACATCTAAGGACGTCATGATTGAAGAAATCACCCATTAAATTTTTCCGCTCCTGTTTCCAGGAAGAGCAAGAAGCTGCTATCAAGCAGCTTCGTAAGAGCTTGGTGATCAAGGCAAATCCAGTTCCTAGTTTTTACTACGAGGGCCCACCACCCAAGGTCGAACTTAAAAAGGTATTCTTTCATATCTTCTTTCCTCAGCTCTGTCATTTATGCCCAAAATCCCTTAGTTTGTGACAGAAGAATGTTAGAAGGGAATTTCAGATTGAACTTAAACACCTGTATGAGTGGTATAAGATTTACCTAAACCTTGGGCAATGTGTTTTGTCAATTTTGGCTCAATAAAGGATATTTTTTAAGTTTGTAGTTATTAAAGGGCTCTAGTGAGGAGGGAGGATGTAATAGAATTGTTTGTATTGCTACTAGATATGATGACTGTTTATTTTTTTACCTGCAGCGTTTTTTTTGGACAACTAAAATTAATTCTGTTATTTGTGTTTATTACCAGCTACCATTGACAAGACCAAAATCTCCGAAACTAAACCGTACAAGTCGGAGAAAGAGTTGCAGTGATGCAATTCGCACTTCTCGGGAGGACAAGGGAACAGTTTCTGCTCAGGCACAGCGCCACAGCATTGGTAACTGCAAAGAAAATTCCTCTACTACCAGAACTCCCAAAAATAAGATCCAAGGACAGAATGGTAATGCCACTTTAGCCAAAGACGAACTGAAACATGTTGAGGCAACAAAAACTTCTCCTCAGAATATAACCGATCAGGCGATTGCAGATATTACTGTTGAGTCCTGAACTGCTGGTTTCACTAACTCAAAAATGGGGGAGTGTTCTTAGATTTCCATCACTCCCCTTGAACGAATGTTCCGGAAGAAATAGCCTGTCTCTTTTCTGGCGCGAGCAATGACTTGTTTAAAGTTTGCTTTGATCTGAATTGTATATTTTTGTAAGTCGTCTTGGTACATATCTTGTTATATATAATGAGTCATCCATTTTAACATGGACAAAATGTGTTGTTTAACATGTTTCACCTGACATATTCTTAGCTTAAGTAATAGGATGAACATGAGGTTGCAGCAAAATTAAAATCTATTATAGGTATTAAGTTGTCTCAATTCTTCTAATTTTCTTTTTCTAATCTTAAATCTTGTCAGGGTTCTGATTTTGATTATTTCATCGTCTCAATATTTGTTGATAATAGTATAATCTTGTGCATTACGTCAATCTTTCTGCATTTCTCGGCACATAAGATGAAGGTCAGAGAGAGTAAGCAAAAGCTGGACAATGGATTAGTATTTGAAAGGATGCCATATATCAGCTTCTGTTTTCTGTTTTCTATTTTCATTGGAAACAAATGTGGTTTTGGATCGTAACAATTTTGTTGCTGGTTAATTTCTTCAGTTAACATGATAATTCGTTTTGTATGGAAACCAAATTAATAAATTGCAAAAACGATAAAGACGATTTGAGTTCTGGTTTAATCAATTTTGTTTACATGATACTAGAATTTCATTCATTAAATTATTGATAATCTTATTTTTATAATATCGGGCTTGGACCAGAATGGATTTTTATACAGACCATCACTAGGAGCAGAGCAGAGAGCGATCAGAAGCCGATCCAAACAGGAGATAACATTACAACACTGACGTTAAACCATGACAACTTTAGCGTTCTCTTCCTCTGTAATTCTTCAACCACTCAAACCCCCAAAACCCACAAATTTCACAAATGCAAAGACACTAACTTTAACCATTAAATCAAATTCCGAACCGAAACACGGCAAAAAGCTCTCCAAGAACGCGCAGAAACCCAGTTCGAGAAACCGCAGAAGGTCATCTTATGGCACCTGAAGAAGGTCAGCTCTTAGGAAAACCTTCACTCAAGAGCAAGTCAAATTTGCTGCACCCGTATCCAGAGTCCTGCGCATGGGGATTATTGCTGGCGGTATGGCGGTAGTTTGTGCTCTTAAAAGGGGTGTTAAGTACACAGTTTTTGATACGGTTAGTCAGTCATCTTCAATTCCATTCATGTTATTTTTCAGTGTTATGTGATTGGTGTTTTTCGCCATTTTTATTTTTATTTATTGCGTGTTTCATATTTTTGCTTGTTGAGTTCCTGTGTGGGACAAAAAATACAAACAGTTTCTTAATGGGTTTGGTGTAATAGGGGAATCATGGCTTGGGAGGAAGAATGGGAAACCGAATGATTGGCACTCAACCACTGATATTTGATCATGCAGCTCAATTTTTCACAGTGAATGATTCAAGGTTCGGTCAGTTGGTTGATGGTTGTTGGAGAGAGGGCTGGTGCAACAGTGGGAAGGTGTGATTGGAGAGCTTGAAGTGGGTGGCAAATTCACTCCATTTCCTTCTTCACCCCCAAGATACGTTGGTGTTAATGGGATGCGCTCTGTGGCTGACTCTTTGTTGGCCCAGGTAATTAGTCTTTGCTTTTATAATTGAACCACAATGTTGAGAAACTGGCATGTTGTTTTGAATATTGTTGGAAGGCAGTGTTACTAGGATCCACAAATTGAGTTGTTGCAGTACTGATTGAAAGATCCAAACCAAATTCATTTTCGTCTCAGCTATGGCTGGATGATGAAGATGAGAATAGATGATACTAAAAGCTACACACATGATTTCAATTACTTAGGCTGCGAGGTGTAATAAATGAGATAATGGTAACTACATGATCTAATGATTTTTATATTTTGAGATTATATGGCATAAT